>ML675611.1:34061572-34105760 GCA_007922155.1 Mesoclemmys tuberculata
ATATTGGTCCCTTCTGACCTATGAGTCTATGAGTCTATGAGACATGAAGGGGGGTAGTGGGTTACAGATTGTTGTAACAAGCCATAAATCCAGTGCCTTTATTAAGACCATGATTTTTAGTGTCTGGAGAGTTTGAGGGGCCTGTCTGAAGGCTAGAAGAGGGGGTTCAGGAAAGATTTTTTCAGGATGGGGTCCCCACTGAGTATAGGCTGTAGTTGTTTGATGATACCCCATATGGGTTTCAGCATGGGATGGTAGGTGACAACTAGGGGTGTGTTGTCAAAGGGGGTTTATTTCTGTACTGAAGCAGGTTCTCTCTTGGTATTTGGGTGGATGGTTCCATGATCCTCTTCAAGTTCATCATCAGAAGCAAGATCCCCACAGACCAGGACACACGAACTCAAAGCAGCTCCAGACCCTGCCAGAACAACAGATGCAAAACCTGCAGACATACCGTTACTGCATACAATGATCAACACCCAACACAGCACGTAGTGTACTTCAACCAGTACACTAGATGCCCCAATAACTACTATGTGGATAAAACCAGATAATCATGACACTCTTGAATGAACTCACAAAGGAAAATGATAAAAGACCAAGGAAAACCATATCACCTGTGGGAAAACACTTTCCACAAAGTGATCAATCCATATCTGACCTATCAGTCATCATCCTTTAAGGAAACTTGCACATCACTTTCAAAAGACAAGCCTGGTAGCTTAAATTCATAACTTTGCTAGACACTAAAAAGAATGGCCTTAATAAAAACACTTGATTTATGGCTTATTACAACAATCTATAAACCATTTACCCCACTCTTTTCTTTTATGACTTATGGGGATTTAACAGGACAATTCTCCTTGAATGATCCCTTAGAATATGTACTAAATATGTATACTAAATAATTCCATTAGAATATGCGCTCACTATTTATGCTAAACTATCTGTTTGATTTTACATTTAGATGTGACACTTTTAGTACATTTCCCAGACCTGAAGAAGAGCTCTGTGTAGCTTGAAAGTTTCTCTCTCTTACCAGCAGAAGTTGGTCCATGGTTACAACACTGCACACACATTTAAAAATTAGACAGATAGCTAGAACTTCTTTAGTGCATTTGAAATCATTAGAAACTAAAAAGATGCCTCTCAGAATACGACCAGGGATAGTCTATATGCTCAATCCTGGATGCCCCATCATGTCAGGCATTGGCACTCTTACAGCAGGGTGATCAGGCTATGTGGACTCCTCAGGCCCTATGCTACTAGTACTCACTTACAGAGAGCTGCCCAACCTGAAGCAAACCTTGTTGCCAGCTCTGCCCTTGTATCTACTCAGTGACACCATCATAGGTCCTAACCACATCGGCTAGACCATCAGGAGCTCGTTCACCTGCACATCTACTAATGTGATATACACCATCATGTGCCAACAATGCCCATCTGCCATGTACATTAGCCAAACTGGACTGTCTCTACACAAAAGAGTAAACAGACTTAAATCAGACACCAAGACTGGTAAGATTCAAAAACCAGTAGGAGAGTACTTCAGTCTCCCTGGACACTCAGTAACAGACTTAAAAGTTGACATACTTCAGCAGAAAAGCTTCAAAAACAAACTCTAGCGTTACTGCAGAGCTGGAATTCATATGCAAACTTGACACTATCAGACTAGGTCTGAACAGAGACTGGGAGTGGCTAGCCCACTACAAAAAATAATGTTCCCTCTTTTGGAATTCAAACTTTCTCATCAACCGTTGCGAATGGGCCTCATCCACCCTGATTGAATTAACCTTGTTAACACTTGCCCTCTTCTCTGTGATGTAACTCAACCATCCTTGCATGTGTATATATACCTACCTAACTGAAGTTTGCACTTCATGCATCTGATTAAATGGGGTTTTGCCCATGAAGGCCTATGCCCAGATAAATTTGTTAGTCTTTAAGGTGACACAGGACTCATTGTTTCTCTGAATATAGTTACTTTTCTCCAGATCCCCAAATAAACTGCAATGTCTCTGTGCACATGTAGCACATGTGGAAGGATGGAAGAGGAAAAAAATAAACAAAAGAGCAGTTGGTATGCTGCACTGAAGAACGGGCAGATTATGAAATGAGGCATCTTCATAATTTGCAGGGGGAACTGTGAAAATCCAGGGAATAAGTCTTATGTTTATGCTGTCAAAATTTAGAAGGGGTTGCAGAAGTGTTTTTTAATGAAAAAAATATTTTGTTTTGATTTTTTTTTTATAGTGAAGACAAGGCTTCTGAGAGAAGTCTTTATGTGGAATATCTTGTGAGAAGTCTGGATCAAATGGATCTCTGATCTGATCCAGTATGGCAGTTGCTATGTTCCTGTGTAAATAATAGATTGTGCCATTGAACTCATGAAGATGGTATAAAATTGGTGTAAGTGAGAAGAGAATCAGACCATACAGCTTTTATTGTCCGTTAGTCACATTTTATGAGGCTAGACAAATAACAAGTAATGATAATAATACAAATTTTTTAGACACACTGAAAATCCTTTTTTAATCTGGGCCTCTGGAACAGTAAGTGATCAGAGAGAGAAAATCAAAAAAGGAAAAATCAGAGCAGTATAGACAAGGGTATAATTTCAAAGTTTAATTAACACATTCTCTTTTAAAGTCACAGAAACTATATGGCCAAGTGTATGATTGTTAACAGCAGGCAGGCAGGCTGTTTTTGATGCGAACTCTGTAAGTTACCCAGGCTACAAACTGCAGATCTCAGCAAAACTGTGCATTCACAACACAGAAATGAGCCCTTTCTCCTATGGGAGACCAACCCTTAGACCTAAAAAATGAAAGGCAATGGTTTGATATGTTTATCTGTGACAACTGTGAACCAAGGATGATCATGTTTGGCAGTTTGAAGTGGGAGCATTTGAGTTGTTTCAACTCTTTTTGGTATTCCCCTCAAATTACAACAGGCTGCTTTGGGTAAACATTGTAAATTGCTCATGATGGCAGGGAGATCGAAGGTCTCTCTCTCTTCCCTTCCAACACTCCTTTCCGATTATCCCACATTCAGCTTGAAATGCCAGGAAAAAGAAAATCAGGGCAGCCTATGTTGTTGTTTTATTTCCCCAGTCATAGATTTCCATTTGACACCAATCCTTCTTCCCCTTTTCCCCATATTATGGATGAATAGCACATGTATCCTAGAATTATGTGACTTCAGTCTAGCAATCTTCACACCCATTTAGACTAGGTTCTAGAACATTTTTCCATGTTTAAGCATAGTTCCCAAAAGTTGTGTTAACTGACGTGATACCACGCATAGTTTCTTCTGGTTTATGGGGACCCCTAAACCATGTCAATTAACACCAGACTTGTTGAAACATAGAAATAACATCTGACCATTGTAATAATAGAATTGTAGGACTGGAAGGGACCTCGAGAGGTCTTCTAGTCCAGTCCCCTGCACTCAAGGAAGGACTAAGTAATGTAGACCTGGCCTTAGTGTTCACTTTTCACAAACAATCAAGCAATTGAGTTTACTTGCTTGAATATTTTTGGAAAGTGAATTTCCACCTTGCACATGGAAATACTTGTCCCCAAAATATTTATTATTATAGTAGTACATAGAAGCCTCAACTGAGTTCATAGTCCCATTATAGAAAATACATAGTAAGAGACATTTTCTGCTTCAAAGTGTTTTAATATAAATAGACAAGACAGATGACAGGTAACAGAAAGGAAGTTGCATTACTTTCATGTTAAAGATGGGAAACTGAGCACAGAGGAATTAAGGGATCACACAGGAAGTCTATGGCAAAAAGCAGGAATTGAACACAAATCTCTTGAGCTTCAATCTAATACGTTAATCACAGGGTTATCTACTTTGCATGTTATAGAATGTGTTTGGTTCATATTTTCTCCTAGCCAATTCACCCCTTCTCACTATTATTTTCCTTAAAAATCCAACTATAGTTGCAATCAGGTGAATACAGAGGAGTGACATGATCTTTGTGTCCTGAAACTTAACATGTTCTTATTTTCAGAATAAGATGACTGTTGAAAATAGTACTCAAATTCCTGATAGCTCATCTCAGCACTTGGGGACCCTATAATTATTTCATTACTTATTTCAATTAGTCTTGAAGCCAAAATACAAAATTTTATTTTGGATATAATTTAGGGAATCCAAAATGGATCCAAACTTAGGGAAGTTTTCTTCTGGGGTTTTGGTTTAGGATCACCTTTAATATAAATCCTACCAATTCTTTTACCTGCAAAATAGGACCAGCAATCTCATGAGAACCGTTGTAGGAACCCAGATAGATAGGTAGATAGATTAGATTATAAAGTTTTCTTTTCCCATTTCCATTTGGAAGCAGTGTGACAGTCTGTACTCCTATGTTCATCCCTTTCACAAGACTGTGATAAATTTTGTACATAATATGCCTTGTGAGGTATCACTTGAAAACTCATAATTTGCTCCCCATTATTGTCGTGATAAAATGTGTGGCAACTTTATGTGTACAAGTACAAGATTTTACTGTTTTATATAAATAAGACATGTTCCAAATCTGGGGAGCAATCTCAAACCAGTTCCCCAGAGACAAAAGGCTATATGATGCCTCAGCCAGGTGTCAACAAATTCAAATTGACCATTACCTGGCTAAGTTGCCATTCTTTTGCAGGAAAGATGATGTGAGTGAAACATTTACAACTTGACAAAGAAATCTGATGGTGTTGTTCTGCAGGGTAACGTATGAGTGGCTGGCTATAGCATTCATTTACTTTAACTGGGAGTAATTTACATGCTGGAGGCTGTGTGTATGAGCAGACCAGGAGTAGTAATTCTCACAGCAAAGCAGTGTAAAAGACACCACAAATTGGAGAACTGAGCAGATACAATTGTTCATCGTGCCAGATATTACCCTGGGTAATGTCACAACCAGAAAGAACATAGCAGCACAAAATAAATAAATAAATGCAGTGTAATAGTGTCAACAAAATGTTTGTCAGCCTCTGAAAAGATTCAGGCGCATTTCAAGACTTTGGCAAAGCGTTGTATTGGTTCTTATTTTAGCCAAACCACTTACTCATCCCTGACATTTAGCTTGAAATTTTGGTGGTACAAAATGTAAAGATCCTGATTCTTTAAAGCCTTACCAAACATCCAGATCGGATAGACTTACACCACCTTACTCCACAGGTAATCCCTCTGAAACCAGAGAGGGCCACTTATAAAGTACTGTTCATTATGAGTAAGTGTATCAGAACCTACCCCCCTACAAGTAGTCCAGGGAAAGTCAGTAGTCAGTGGGACTGATTACCATGGACAAGGCCTACTCACATGTGAAGGGATTTGGAACATTTGGTCCCTTCTGCCTCTTCACTTGGTTTCATCATGCACAAGGAAAACAGAGTAATGGGTTTGATGGTCCCGTTATTACCTTGTGGTGAAGAATATTTTGTGACATGTGAAAACCACCATCCAGCAATAAGTCCGAATGGATGCCTTATGCTACTAGTGATGACTGACATCAGGAATGGAATGGGCATTCACTGCATGCAGGAAGCTTCCTCTGCTTTTACTATGCCTGGCTCCGGCCAGTGTGGACATCCTGCATTTCCATAAGCACTGTAAGTCTCCATCTGCTCCCATCAGAAAAGAATTGTAAAGAACAATGCTCCTTCAGTTATATTAGTAGTACAAGAGAAAAATCCAGGAGATGCTTTTACTCAAACAGTATTTTACTCATCGGCCCAGCATGAATGTTTTGCTGATTGTTCTTTTATGCATGATGTATTACATCATTTTAGTACTTATCATAGATGACCCGTTTCCAAAATCTTACTAGAACCAAATAATGACTAACATAAAGAAGTGTTCTCTAATTGTTAAAGCAGGAGACTGGGTATCAGGATTCCTGGGTACAGTTCTTGACTGTTACTGTCTCACGCTTTGTGACCATGTTGTCATTTTTGCAGTAAAGCCTAGAGACCTCCAACTAAAAATGTAGTGCCACTATGCGAAGTACCTGGTGAGAGACAATGTTGTCCCTTAAAAGATTATAGCCTAAATGGAAAAACAAGACAAAGGGTGGGAGGAAAACAGAGGCACAGAAAGGTGCAGAGCAGTGGAAGTGTAGGAAGGGAACCCAGATTTCCTAACTCCCAGCCCAAATGTACTATCCACTAGACAAGTAATGTCATACTGCTGTGCTTCAATGTATTAATATGTAGAATGGGTATAATGTCAGTAACATATACTTCATGGTGGAAGCGCAGGGAGGGTAGGATTGCAAGGTTTAGTTAACTGCTTAGAGCCCTCATATGAAAGGTCCAGATGTAACTATTGTGTTTGAAGATTCCCTTTGGTACTTTTGAAATAAATGTGACAAGATCAGAATGTCTCAAACTTAACACCTGGCCAGAGATTTAAAGAGACAAGTTATTATTGTCCCCACTGTACAAAGCACTGCATGTAGCATTTTACTCTAGTTTAGCAGAGCACCAGCAGGTTTTCTTTTATGCTGACTGTCAGAATTATTTTCAGCACAATTCCTTTTTACATGTTTTCATTGAAGAGGCTACTGTGGAGAAGATAAGACTTCACCTGTCTCACTAAGCTTCCATCCTCCTTCCCTTTCTTGTATCCAAGTCCCTTTCCTGCTGGCTCTTTCCCCCTTTAAAGGACTGTTACAAAGCATTTGACGGGACTCTTTGATTTAGGTTTATTGAGAGTGTTCAGCTCTTAGAACTCCAGCCAAGGTATGTCTGAAACTTTCAATAAAAGCAGAGCGAGACAGAGCAGGCCTGGTGGCTCAGCAGGCAAGTGTAAGGTTTGCCAATAAAGACAGTGGGAGACTCTCAGAGGTAAAACTCCACGTAGCTGATGAGAGGTAGGGAGGAGAAAATAAGTAATAAGCATGTTCCCTGTTCTCTCCGTTAGCCATTTTGGTCAAATACTAGAGATGGATGTAATTTCTCATGTTAAGGGATGTTAACTGGGGCTAATCAATTCAGATTAAAGCTAAGTGAAAAATTGTAATGGGTCATTTTTCCCTGATTTTTGTGTTCATGAGCTGTTCACAACATTCTCCAATTTTGAAAATATTTTGGAATTTCTTCACAATTTTCAAAATTGATGTTGGCCGTGTTGGTTCATTACATAAGTCTGTCTATATATAAATATTTATCATGCTCCTCACTATTGTGTGTACGAGCATTAGAAAATTACGTGATATTATTTCCCTTCCCTGACTCAATGAGCCATGTAGTAAACCAACAGATTGTGAACTCTCCATTTGAATAGTTCAACTGAATATACAGTGCAACCTTTCCTGTCTGTGCATTTGGTCTTAAAATTTGCGCTTTGTAAGTGTGCTTGCTAGGAAAATGCTACTGCCTGGATATTTGCAGAATATGAACACAAATTCACTTTCAAATTCAAATGAATATTCATAGAAATGTTGTTCCTGCTATTCATCCAGCTCTACTTAAATCCAAGAACAGTAAAGTAGATTTGAGTTGGAAACAAGCCATTCCTGTGAAGGCGACTTACAAGATGTGCAAAATGGCTTAGGTAAATGCTTTGTTATGGAAGAATATGGATAAAAGAGAAGAATAATTTTGTTCCCAAGCCTTGTAATTAGAGATGGGCTTCAGTTACAATGTCTGTGCCTGAACTTTTCAGAAAAGTCAGAGTGTTTCTTGCTAGGATTTTGATTAGCTCATTGCAGAGATGAGGTCAAAAGTGTAGTTCATATCTGAATGTAAACTTTCATATAAGTACGAGAGTTGTCCAGATTTGATCTTTTGGCTTAGGCCCATCTCCGCTTTGAAATACAGAAGATCATAAATCAACCCCCAGGTACAAACCCTAAATCCTAATACACCTAACTTCAATCAAATTCAGATTTGGATTTACAGTTTGATTTATGCCCAATCCAAATATGAACTTGCATAAAGTTCAGTGTATTTGGATTCATTGTTGATATTTGGCCTATTTTAGAGAGATGTGATCTGTGAACGTAGAACAGCCTGGACCTTCATTAGAGTTTAGGCTTGTGCTCAACTGCCCTCATAGCCAGAAGAATAACATACTAAGGTAGACAGACAGACAGACACATGGCCAGGGACAAAAAGACACAGAGTGAGAGTGAGAAATTCATAAATCGTCAGCATTTCTCAAAGACATAGTGTGAAATTATAGTTAACCTTGCCAACCTACCTAACTCCTTCCTTTTTCCAAGAAAGGAAATCAAGTTGACCATCAAGTAGTGGTAAATGAAGCTATCAAGGTTCCAACTACACCAATGTAGTATTCCACTAATGAAAAGGGCTATGCCATCAGCTCCTTAATTTTTCATATCCCTTGAGAACTCTTTAAAATTGGAAGGCAGAATACAACCCTAGGTTAACGACAAAACAAATGAATTATTTTTTCCATCTCAAGAACACAAGCAAAGAAAATGTGGGCTGAATTATATCAGGAGAATTTCCTAATAATGATATCTATTATATCGTCAATAATCTTCCAAAGGTAAGTGTGGAGCCCTAATCACTGAAGATAGTTAAAACTAAGCTGAAGAAAAAACTGGGGACTCTTCTGTAGGGAACAAACCCTACACTGACTAGAGGGGTTGGACAACGAGTTTAAAATATTATTTTCCATCTGTAATTTATGCATGCTAGGTAACAACAGGAGGGGATTCTCTGTCACGTTGCTGTGACAAATTGTCTGGAAAGCTTCAAAATGCACTGAATCAAAATTGAGCAAACAATGATAAAGGCAGATGTGAATATTTTACAGTGGTGTGTGTCTGTCTGTGTGTGTCTGTGTTTTTACACAGGCATAACATAGCTAAGTTTCATATGATGTAGCCACAGACAGACACAGTTAGTAAAGTAAAAGTTTATTTTAGGTGAAATGGAGGGGGGGGAAGCACTTGAAGTAAAATCTGTGTAATCCTCCTTCATTGAAACAAAACACCCAGTGTCCTCCCTTTCTCCCCCCCACCCCTCCTCTCACCACCCGCCAATCTCAAGGATACTTAATGCCTTACATAGCAGCCTAGTGAGCATATGTTTTTCGTTAGGGACCCATTGTTTGTGAAATTGTTGCAAGTTTCAGATTTCTATGTGGCAAGCAGAAAACCCAGCCCCCTGGGTGGTAGCAGTTGGGGCCATTCTGAGGTAGGTAAACATTAAAGTGAGGAATTTATGAGTCTACTGCTCAGCTAAAATGAACATTGGTCAAGTCTGGGTTGGTTGGCGGGGGGGTGGAGGGAGGAGGTGGTTGCTGTTGTTCCTTGACTTCAAACACAGCAGAGAGCTACCTGGCAGTAGGTAAAAAACTCAGCATCTGCAAATAATAATTGCCAAGCCATAGGATTGAAGTTTGTGCAAAGGATGGAAAGAAATTGTGCATGTTTAAAAATGGAGAAAGTTGTATCTAGGTGCATTGCCTAAAGCATCTTTGCCTAAGAAAATTAACTAAGCTAAAAGAAATAGAGTAGGAGAACAAAACATAATTAGGGGAGCTACCACATGGCATTCCAGTTACTGTCTGAAAATGTCCAGAAGAAAAACATGGGGATCCTGGCTAAATAAAAAATTCAGTGTAAATGAAGCCTGTTATTTGGAACTGTGTAAATAAGAAAGAAAGAAAAAGCTGCACACACAGCACAATTGTTCTTTGCTTTGGCAAAGAGGATCGGACCAGTGGAAATGCAACTGAGTTTGAGGAATTTCACCATAATTTTAAATGTTTTTGTCTGTGAAAAATTCTTTCACAGGGATGGTGAGGGAAAGATAAAGTCAAAGTTCATTTTCAGCTGCCCCTATCACTGGATATTTCTCTGAATGTCCCCCTGCCCCTCCCCCTCTTAATTGGCATATCCTATGGGATAACAGAGAGCGAGACAAGGGGAGTAGTGTTGTGGTCATTCATTAATGTGTGGATCAGTGGGTAGACCTTTTGTTATATTTATAGGATAATTTAGGGCTTATTCCTGCAACCATGTAATATAGTGCTTTACTGGGACTGTCCCAATATTAGGGGTTTTGTCTTATATATGAAACTATACCTCCTTCCCCCACCTCGCAAAAAGTGCCCTGATTTTTCACACTTGCTATTGGGTTACCCTAGCTGAGAGTAAGCCCAGAAAACGTCACCATTTCCCATCTTTTGTGGTGTTAAAAACAATCAGTTTAATGACAAAGTTTTGGAGTCGTTGATCTCAGTGGGACTAACTTCAGTATTAAATGGATTCAGTTGCTGATGCTGGTGGTGTTGGCCTTTAGATCCAAATTCTCTGGTCCATTCTCAATACTTATTTAGGGTTTGTTCATATCATTTAGCCACAGCTCTATGTTAAAGACATCCCTCCTGAGCTTGCCTCTATGCAGAGGAACTGTGACTTCTTCTACCTACCTTAATGCTGCACTGGGCCCACTCCCTCACTCTGTGTGCCTGCTGCTGTGCCCTTTTACGTTTTCCCCTGTGCAGCAGATCCACTTCTGTGCCATTCCCCTTTTGAGGCAATATGCACTCTGTAGGCATAGAGAGGGAACATTCCGCGCACTCCAACAAGCAGAGGAACTGCACTGTCACTGTTTAAAGGTCATTGTGAGAACTGGGTGCAAGTGGGAGGGCTCCCCACTAACCCAAAGAAGAAAAAAACTCTTAGGTTAATCCAGCTCCACAATTCCCCCAGTACAAGCCAGTGGAGCCACATATGGAGGAAATAATTAACTATGTTGTGTGCAAATAACAAAAATGTTAATGAAACTTCAAAAAACTATTTTCAAATTCTTTCCAGGACATTGCATGGCCCAGAAATTAGGTGTATTGAGAAACTCAAATGTACCTTCATTTTGATGCAAAAGTGATCTTCATCGTAAGAAAACTTTGAAATTCTAAATTTTGAGAAAGGTTAAGATTTTGTTCAAAATACGATCTCTTGTTCAAAGGCAGGATGCTTTTTGTTCTTTTTATTAGCAGAAGCCAAAAAAAAAATGCTCAGGCATTTCTGGGAATTTAACTGATTCAAAACTGAATATGAAAGCCACTGATTCTGAAAGTTTTTAAATTTGGTTATGGATATTTTGTCCAGTGCTAGTTGAAACAAAACCAAGAATAGAGCAGGCAAAGAAGCAAGGATGTGTTCTCAGATGAGACTTGCCATTCTGCAGAAAGTGACAGGCAGTCACTTCCACATGTCATGGCAGCTGAGTGAAGATCCCAGGAATGTCTGTTTTCCGAAAGCAATCCAGTTGCAAATTTGGAACATGACAGCAGAAATTCATCAGACAATGCTGAACATGCAAAATTGATCGAAGGTCTGTGTTAACCCTGGATAAACTTTTGGTGGAATTTTGCAACAGCAAAACTCAGAAAGTGTCACCCTGCTTTAGTTCAATCCATTGTATACCTATCTGATTATAACAGAGCCCAGGTCAAAGGTCTGTCAGTGTGTTTTCATTCCATTTAAGACTCCACCATCACAATTTGCTTTGGACTAAAACCTGGCATGCAAGTCAAGCGCTATTTTTAAGCCCCTTTTTAAAAACTAAACTTAAAAAAAATATATAAGTAAATGGTTCCAGCTTATTTTTATTTTTACACCCACTGAACCACTTGTTCTTTTTAATGAAATTTTAGATGCAGTTACACGTAAGGCCATGGTACCCAACCTGTGGACTGAGGGCCAGTTGTGTCCCTTAATATGCTAAATTTTAGCCCTTGAGTGAGTCTATGTAAAGACTCCTAAGAGCCTCCTCCTGCTTTCTAAGAGTAGCTCTGAGGTGAGCCAGAAGTGCTCCAGATAGCTTCTGTTCCTTCCCACCTGGTGAGCGCCCTCACTACCAGCCTGCAGCATTGCCGGAGGGAGAGAGTAGCTATGACTGCTGTGTTTGCCTGCTTCTCTGCCAGGCTGTAGGAAACTCTACTAGAGCAAGGTAGATGCTCGACTGACTGTCTCAGCCTGAGGAAATTATTACAGTATTGATTGCTGTCCCTTGTTCTTTCTGGAAGAGTATATTTGACCCTCAGGCCATGCACCACTGATAGCAGGGATTATTTACAAAATAAACTACTGTTGATAAAAAATTCTTCTGGGAATCCATTTTAAAGGTTTGACATAACCTTCCACTCCTCATCACACACACTGAGAAGGGAAGAAGGCCCAATCCAACAGAAGTCAGTGTTTCTTGCTGCTGACCCATGAAAGATCTATAAATCTCTCAGGCTGCACAGCTGCAAAGGATATTCCCAGCTGTGGAATGCAAGTTCTTCCCTCTCTTGTGTCTGTGGAATTTGATCACCTTCCTTCAGAAGTCTTGTGGTGATGGGAGATTACAGGGAGATGTTTAACAAGTCAACCAGGAAAGAAGTTTAAAAGGGCCCAGCTGTACTGGATTCTTCTCTAAATGGCAGCTCTATAACACAAGTCACTAGGGGAGGACAAAGAATGACTGTGAGTTTGACCTGAAAATTGTCAGTCATTCCTTCCCAGAATTTTATGACTTGAATGTTACCAGTCTCCTCCTCCTTTACAGCCTGACTAGTGATCAGGGGAAATAGTCCCTGTTTTTCCATTGCTTGCTTTGATTAGGTTGGCCTACTGGGTTCTATGTTTTTCTGAAGCAGGCTTTGCTCAGAAGACCACAGGCATTTTCGTCTTGATATCTAATTTATCACCTACCCTTCTTAAATAGCCTATTGACAAAGTGTAACTCATCAGATATTGTTGTCCAATACTGGGGTATTCCTGAGGGAGTGAGTGTCTTTTACCTGTCTTCAGTGAGGCAAGGGGATGTAATTGTCTAACTCTCTAAACAGAAATCACTATCGCAACAGCACTGCTGCATAACTGCAGACCTTATGTTCACAAAAGTGTTTCTTTACAGCTCCCTAAGGTATAATTACCATGAGTTTATTACCTGCCTTTATGAATAGCTAGGAGAACAAAGTCTTATTAAACTTCTTTCTTCTCAAGAACTTTAGCCCAACAGACTGCAAAGTTACCTGACCAAGAGCACAATTTATTGGTTTGGCCCTCACTCTGTAATTGTACCTAAACTCCAAGGACCAAATCTGGAGGTTCTTATTCAGTTTTTACTCTTCTATTGTTCAGGCACAAAATTCTTTGACTTTAATAGGACTTTTGCCTGATTTGGCCCTATGACATTTATGTGGTAGAGAAGTGCGCATTACGAAGGAGGTGTTTATAATGGCCTTTAAAGCTGTTGAGAGCCTAGAAAAGTTTGATGTTATATTAGGGATAAACTTACTGAAGGTGTCATTTTATTAAAAGTACCCAAGTTCAGGCAAGAACCTAACTCCAATGTATGATGATAGTGGCATTTCTGTCTTCCTCGCCTTCTGCTGAGTTCTGGATTGATGTGATGATGTCTGCACTCTGATCTAGATTGTACACAAAGAGATGTTACCTCCAGACCATTATAAAACACATTCCCCGGGATACCATTTGTGTCTGAACTGTATCCTCTCTGTTTGATTAGATTTTCAGAATTAAACAGGGACCTGGTCTTCTTTATTTCAACAGGGCTAACCATGCAGTGAGCCTTCCGTACAGGGTGACTAATAAAAGTTATGCAACAACTACAGTAATCCTAACCCCCAAGAGTTGTTAATAAAGGAATGTCAAAGGAACAGAGTGAGCACTCCTCTGCGACAAAATAAAGGGAGGATAGTTAGAATTTAGAATATGGTGTTGTCCCCAGAAAGAAACATATTGCAAACTATCATTCATTGTTCCTGTGGAGGGTTTAATAAACTAGCAACCAAACCTGCATTGAGTTTCTCAGTTACAGAGTCAATGAGCGAACTGTAAGAAATTCTACTTTGATTACCATGGGAGTGTAAGTGCCCACTATAGAACTTTCCAAGCATTTGCTTTCTATGTTGGCTATCCTAGCTCTTGGGAAGTCTTCAGTGTTGATTTCCCCCAAATACAGAGCATGGGTTTCTTTTTAGCTGAGATTTTTTTTAATTGAATCTTCTTTGAAAATAAAAATCGAGGAGGGGGGTTAAATTTCAGGAAAAAGGTGCCTGAGCTTTTTTCTAACCCACACCTTAAATAGCTTAAAATGCATTAGGTACACCCATCAAAACTTGAAAATAAGGACAAAAAGCAATGGTCACAGTAATGAGCGAGGAAGATAATTCTGGTAGTAGTGTTCTGGAGAGATTAGAGAGAGAAAGAAATTAAAAGTGATTTCTATTAGATTATTGAATAGTGTCCTAAAGGAAATGATGAAATCCCCATTTTTCAGTGGGCGGGGGGTCATTTAAAACATGCCTAGTCAAATCATTAAGAAGAAGAGCTGTTTGTAAGCTTGAAAGCTTGTCTCTTTCATCAACAGAAATTGGTCCAATAAAAGACATTACCTCATCCACCTAGTCTCTCTAGTATCCTGGGACCAACATGGCTACAACACCACTGCAAAAAGCATTAACCAGTGGACTGTATGGCTCCTGCTCTGACCAGGAGATGGACCAGGTGACCTAACTGATCTTTTCTCTCTCTAATTTCTATGATTTAGTGGTGTTAAGATGAGCAAAATTAATGCATATCAGTGCTTCTGTACATATAACCACCCAGTTATCTTGGGCAGAATGAGTTAGTCAAAGGATAAAATTTAATGTCTAACTTTGAACTTTCCAGCCTTTGTCAGTTTGTGTCTCAGACCTTAACATTTCTGATTTTTTACTGTAAATGTATATCTGAAATGATATATAGCCGGTGCTGCATTTTTAAGGTGACTGTAATTTTATCACGGGGATTTGGTGACAATGACAAACCATGGAAGCTTTATTTTTAAGGCTAAGGGAGCTAGGAGAGCCCTGAGACAAGATTACTGCCTTCCACCGTAAACTTTGGGTTTTAACATATATTTTATAATAATGGATGAAAGAAAATTCCAAAGGAGGGGGAAGCTCACTGCTCCTGATTTTCCTTCTCCTTCTGCTGTATAGCTTTTCCTAGACAACACAGTATCATCAAACTATACAGGAGAACAGAAATGTATTAGAAAGAAAATCATTATTTTTATTATTTTTCTTTTGTTTCTGTGGGGTTTGTCATAGTCACAACATATGCACTAATGAGTGTAATATATTTTCCAGACAGACAAAAAAATATGTAGAACCATAAGTCATAATAACATAGGAATGGCCATACTGGATCATACCAATGGTCCATCTAGCCCAGTATCCTGTCTTCCTACAGTGGCCAATGCCAGGAGCTTCAGAGGGAATAAATAGAACAGGTCATCATCAAGTGAGCCATCCCATTGACCATTCCCAGCCTCTGTCAAGCAGCAATCCCTCTCTATCCTGGCTAATAGCCATTGATGGACCTATTCTCCATCAACTTATCTAGCTCTTTTTTGAACCACGTTATAGTATTGTCCTTCACAACATCCTCTGGCAAGGAGTTCCACAAGTTGTCTGTGTGTTATGTGCAGAAATACTTCCTTTTGTTTGTTTTACACCTGCTGTCTATCAATTTCATACAGTGATGCCTAGTTTTTGTATTATGAAATGAAATAAATAACACTTCCTTATTTACTTTCTCCACAGAAGTCATGATTTTATAGACCTCTATCATGTCCCACCCAGTTGTCTTTTTTCCAAACTGAAAAATCCCAGTTTCATTAATCTCTCCTCATATGGAAGCTTTTCCACACCCCTAATATTTTTGTTGCCCTTTTCTGTACCTTCTGTCAGTTTTTTTGACTACTGTTGCACATTGATTGCATGTTTTCAGAGAACTATGCACAATGACTCCCAGATCTCTTTCTTGAGTGGTAATAGCTAATTTAGACCCCATCATTTTGTATGTATAGTTGGGATTCTGTTTTCCAATGTGCATTACTTTGCCTTTATCAATATTGAACTTCATCTACCATTTTGTGGCCCAGTCAACCAGTTTTGTGAGATCCCTTTGTAACTCTTCACAGTCTGCTTTGGACTTAACTATCCTGAGTAGTTTTGTGTCATCTGCAAATTTTGCCACCTCACTGTTTATGCCTTTTTCCAGATAACTTATGACTATGTTGAACAGTACTGGCTCCAGTACAGACCTCTAGGAGACACTATTATTTACCTCTGTCCATTCTGAAATTGACCATTTATTCCTACCCTTTGTTTCCTATCTTTTAAGCAGTCACTGATTCAGGAGAGGACCTTTCCTCTTTTACCATGACAGCTTTCCTTTGGTGAAGGATCTTGTCAAAGGCTTTCTGAAAATTTAAGTACACTATATCCACTGGATCACCCTTGTCCACATGCTTGTTGACCACTTCAATGAATATATTGGGGAGGCATGATTTCCTTTTACAAAAACCAGGTTGACCCTTCCCCAACAAATTGTATTTGTCTATGTGTCCGATAATTCTGTTCTTTACTATAGTTTCAACCAATTTTCCTGGTACTGAAGTTAGGCTTTACTGGTCTGTAATTGTCAAGATCGCCTCTGGGGCCTTTTTTAAAAATTGGCATCACATTATCTGTCCTCTAGTCATCTGGTACAGAAGCTGATTTAAATAATAGGTTACACACAACAATTAGTATTTCTGTAATTTCATATTTGAATTCCTTCTGAACTCTTGGGTGGATACCATCTGGTCCTGCTGACTTATTACCGTTTAATTTATCAATTTGTTCCAAAAT
This sequence comes from Mesoclemmys tuberculata, assembly GCA_007922155.1. Taxonomy (NCBI): domain Eukaryota; kingdom Metazoa; phylum Chordata; order Testudines; family Chelidae; genus Mesoclemmys; species Mesoclemmys tuberculata. The sequence goes on from ML675611.1 coordinate 34,078,256, forward strand.
GTCCTCTGACACCTCAATCTGGGAGAGTTCCTCAGATTTGTCACCTCAAGATATAGTCTGAACCAATGCAAATTCAATATTAATTACCCTAATTACCTATAGTAGTCATGGCATCATTCTTCATTCAAGATATGTTGTGATCATAGTGGAGTGCCTATGTCAAGATTTTAATGGCACCCACTTTATACTAAAAATAGATGAGTCTAAAATGCCAGCCTTCAAATCACTGAGAACAAAAACAGACAATAGCGGATGATGGTTCAAATGAACATTTATTTTATCTTTTATCTAAAGTTCCCAAAGTACTCAACAACTTTACAGACCGATTTACAAATTATGGCCCAAATTCTGAGGTATTTACTCAATCAGCAAAACTTGAAATTAATGAGTAAAAAAAGTGAGTAATGAACTCAGGTTTTAGCCCTGTGTATACCTGGATCACTTTGCCCTCCACTGAAATGCACCCAACTCTTGCTTCATCAGCAAATAGCCCTGAAGTACTATGCACCCGGATTGAAAGATACATTAGGCTGTCAGTGAGAATTGTCCACAATTTACTTTGTCACAGATTCAGGAATTCATGGACTTGAATGGAATTGCAAATTTCACCATAGCTCTGTGCCACTTGCCATCCTCCAGTAGTGTAGCTGACCTGTTTATTCTAGTCTTGAAATGAGGATTAAATACTATGAAATAAAAAAAGAGTACTCAGAAAGATAGAAATGGACCGACTTCTTAGTTGGATACAGAAATACTCCACATAACAGCAATGGCCAGGCAGCATCTGTTTTAACCTCTGTCATTGATTACATCGCCTTTATCCAGCCCTTCAGGAATCCATTTTTTAGCAGCAAGTAAAACAAGCTCCTGATCATTTTGAGTAAATTGTACATAGACTTGTACAAGAGTTTGACTTCCTTGGTGGTCAAAATTTGGTCCTACGTACTATTCAGTCAAACTTAAATCATATATCGTGTACAATGAAGACCAAAACCAGCAAAATCTGGCACAGAAATATATATCAGTTGAACGTGGAAGAGACACCATCTCACAATCATCTAACATTAACCAGCTTGATAGAAAATTCCTTGATTAACACCAGCAATATCACCAACTGTGTTACAACAGAGAAATCAAATAATTTGTACAGATTCACCATAGCAGTCAGAGAAATAAGAAGTAATCAATGTTACCTCCAATCTCAGTGCAGATGATAGAAATGTTAACTATACCTCTAAAATATGAAGAGAAAAAACAAACCAATGAAACATCATCAACAAGACACCTGAAGCTTCTAGTGGTGGAAAGGAAATTGCAATGTATTGGGCAGAGTAAGAGAGTGTCCCTAGTGGTATTTCTAGTCTATATTTCAAAATGTTCTGGTATATTTTTTCCCTGCTTATTAATAAAGTTAGTTCAAGACAGATTGTCTGTTTGTCTGTCTGTCTATGTGCCTGTGACTGTGTGTGATGCATTTGCCTCACACTACAACTTCTCTTCATAACAATACTACAACTTGGCATCACTTCTTGTGTTTCTCAGTGCATTTTTATTGAGTTGTCCTGCAAACACACATCTGTTTCATCTTGGGTTATCATAGGAACATTACACTCTGGAGCATGTCTGTAAATGCCTATGATTTGTTAGTCCATAGTAGTTACCAGAAAATTATGTGTATTTTAACCCATTATTCTTGTCTTAGCAGTCACGTGTATCTGCAACACATGCAAATTATTATGTGCTGTAGGTGCTGAGGTGATGGTGGAGGGGAAAAACAGATATTTTTCTTTCTAATCTCTGTGACTATTCATGGAAATAAAGACACTTATCTTATATGAAATGGAATGCTCTAATTAACATAAATCTATTTTCTTGAAGTTGAGTTACAGGTCAAGGGATGAAGTAGTTTGTGGATTCTGCTGCCTATAATGTGAAAAGGTGCTTGAAAGTGCTTTAGAAGTTGGCTTCATGTAAATATATTCTCGCTTCCATAAGTTCTAATCATTTACTGACAAGAGATTTTGCTTGCATCTGCTATATTTTCTCAAACCAATATTAAAAAAGCTTTTTCTCCCTCTTCCCTTCCAAGGGAGGATAAGTAGGAGTAATGAGATAAACTTAAGACAATCAGTGCATAGGATGAATAGAAGAAAGAAAGAAAGAAAGAAAGAAAGAAAGAAAGAAAGAAAGAAAGAAAGAAAGAAAGAAAGAAAGAAAATCTTTTCTGACAGAGAACTATCATTTACCATGTGTTGGATATTATCTTCTTAAGAGAAGTGGTGGAAGCCAATTCTCTTGGGACATTTCAATTTCAGCTGGACAAAGCACTAGAAGATGTATTCTGGGGAATAATACTCCATTGACAGGAAGGGAGATTAGATATGATCTAACAGGTCTTTTCCACATATAATTTCTATGCTGCTAGAATATCATAGTACCAAACACATTGGTTGAAACTATAATAAAGAACAGTATTATAAGACACATATATGAATGTTTTGGGGAAGAGTCAACATGGATTTTGTAAAGGGAAACCATGTCACACCAATTTATTAGAATTATTTGAGGGAGGCCAAAAGAATGTGGACAACGGTGATCCAGGTGATATAATGTACTTGGAATATCATAAAGCCTTTGACAACATCCCATGCCAAACACTCTTAAGCAAACTAAGCAGAGAGGGGTAACATGGAAGTTCCTCTCATAGATCAGTAATTGGTTAAAAGATAGGAAGCAAAGGATAGGACTACATAGTCAGTTTTCAAAATAGCAGGGTCCCCCAAAGATCTGTACTGGGTCCTGTGCTGTTCAAGATAGTCATAAATGATCTCAAAAAAGGGGTGAACACTGAGGTGGCAAATTTTGCAGTTGATAAAAATTACTCAAGATATTTAAGTCCATAGCTGATTGTAAAGAATTACAAAGGGATCTCACTAAACTGGGTGAGTGGGCAACAAAATAGTAAATGAAATTCCATTTTAAGTGCAATGTTATGCACACTGGAAAACATAATTCCAATTAAATATACAAAATGATAGGCTGTTACCCATCAAGCTGTTACACTCAAGAAAAAGATTTAGGAGTCACTGTGGATACGTCTCTTAAAACATCTGTTGAACGTGCAGCACCAGTCAAAAAAGCTAACAGAATGTTAGGAACTATTAGGAAAGGGATAGATAATAAGACCAAAAGTATCTTATTGCCACTATAGAAATATGGTAAGCATATACCTTGAGTACTGCACACCATTCTGGTTGGCCCATCTCAAAAAAGATATATTAGAGTTGGAAAAGGCACAGAGAAAGGCAACAAAAATGATTAGTGATATCAAATACCTTCCATATGAGAAGAGATTAAAAAGACTGGGACTGGCCATCTGACAAAAGAGATGACGAAGGGATGTATTGTAGGGTTGGTTGAAGAAAGACTGACCCAGGTGAAGTGATAAGGAGAGTTTAAGCGGTTACAACCTCTAAATCACTCGTCCTCTTGGCCACGTGTCCAACGAACTTTAATTTACAACTTTTTATCTAAAATAATATGGAAATATATACACTTCCACAATGCCTCATAAATCCCCTATCTGGTAATATAAATGGTTATAAAATGAATATTAATGGCTATGGGAGGCATTGAATTATACCTGCCCCTGTTTATTATTTACAGAATTACCTTACAGAGCGCAGGCACATTACCTTGAACTCAGTATGCAACAGAGGGAAAGAAGATAATGCTTTCTTCCCACCAAAGGCCTTGCACAGGAAGTGGGGGAGGTAGGGCAATAGTTACTTTGTTAGTCGTATTCCCTGCGCAGATGGCCAGGAAGGGAGGGAGAAAAAAACAACCACAACTCTAACTAGACTTTATACCAATTACTAGAAACAAGGTTTGCCTGTGCCAAGACCCCGTTCCCATGGTACCGCTCCCTAACTTCAGGATTAGGAAGCTGCTGTGTAAACACCACATGATTATTGCTTGTGTTGCTTGTGTTTTTAGCCCAAAACCTGGGGCAAATTCCCAGCCCCCCAGGAATGTGGCCCAACGCTGACCTCCTTTGTCCCTGCGTCCACAGGATGGATATGATAGAAGTCTATAAAAATATGAATAGTGTGAAGAAAGTTAATAGGGAAGTATTATTTATACCTTTACATCGCACAAGAATCAGTAATCACCCAATGAAATTAATAGGCAACAGGGTTAAAAAAAACATAAAGAAGTACTTCTTCACACAATGCATAGTCAACCTGTGGAACTCATTGCCAGGGGATGTTGTGAAGGCCAAAAATATAACTGGGTTCAAAAAAGAATTATATAATTTCATGGAGGATAGATCCATCAGTGGCTACTAGCCAAGATGGTCAGGGAAACAAACCTGTATTCTGAATGACCCTAAACCTCTGACTACCAGAAGCTGGGACTTGATGACTGGGGTGGATCACTCAGTAATTGTCCTGTTCTGTTGATTCCCTCTGAAGCCTCTGGCCCTGTTGGAAGACAGGATACTGGGCTAGATGGACCTTTGGTCTGGCCCGATATGGCTGTTATATTCTTAACAATTTCACTCACACTTATTTCCCCGTATTTCTCTTCTCTCACTTATTCTCTTGAAAATCTCTGTGGGAATAAGATAATTGAAGGGGGTTATCATTTTTCAGTCAAATCTAGTCTATTCTACTGTATCTACCTCCTTCATATCTAAGAGTCCTATCCTGGTCCCATTAAGATCTATGGTAAACTCCCCAATGGGAGCAGGAGGAGGAGAAGGACCGAAGCGTCATTATTGGATTGGTTTTGAATATTGCACAGTTTATGACACTTTCTGGGGCAGTTCATCATGTAACCCCTTCCTCCTCCCTGCGTCAGTGAGAGAAAGGCTTGTTGGTATTAAACTGGATGACAGCTCCTTATCTCACCAGTTTTAGTGCCTCCACCCCACAACAGACTACCCAGGACTCTGCTAGCTCTTACTTTGCCTTGCAGATTAACACTTGGTGTTGCCCAGTTCTCAGAAGCATATCACTGTAGTGTCCAGCACCTATCACTGGATGCTCACAGTATTTACCAAATCCATTCTCCCCAGAAAGACACTGTACACACCAGATTATTTGATTCAACTGATAAGACACACTTTACTTAGTTCTCACTTAAATCTGTGAATCTCTCTTCATTGTTAATACACTTTTTCTCTTTTTAGTATAAAAGCTCCTAAAGGCCGTGAGATTGAGTAAGAAAAATAGAAACATTGATGGTTACAAATAAAAAAAAAGCATAACACTTCTAGGAAACTAATCATAACTTTTGGCAAGCTAAAACCTATGTCTAAGATAAATTTCTCACATAAAGAAACCTCTCAAGAGTCACTGACTCCCAGGACAAAGATCCAACTTCCATGGACACAAAAAGGGCTGTCCTTTTTGCTCATTCAGTGATAGATTACCCAGGGGTTATTTTTTTCTTCTTTTTGTAGACCAGTAAACCTTTGAAATATATCCTTCTGAAGTATACCCCAGATAAAGTTCTTCTTCCCTGCTGCTTGTTCTCCTGTGAGCTGACACCATGCTGCTATCTTATACTCTTGTTAACTTGTTTGTCCTGTTTACCTCAGATCAATTTTATTTCCCATTGTTTTAGACTTACCCTGCTTAATTTACATCAGAGACCTGGTGGACAGGTAAACCAAAGTTCCTTTGTCTGGGAAAAGCTTGTTTATCGAGACTACTTGGTTACATATTTTAAATATATTTTTAGTACATACATACTACTTCTTCAGTAGCACCCATATATATATATCTTATAGTATCTTGTAATGCTTACAATGATGAGTGTGGGATAAGCTTTCTTTTGACAACTCAGACAACATTCTTTGTAGATAAATACTATGACAGAAATATAGTGTAGTGAGTTTGTCAGGGCTGACAAAAATTGCTAACACAGAGTAGTTCACCACCACTCGACTCCTGTGTCACACAGCTATACTGGCTGGTCATCTGTATTATCCTATTTTACAAATTCATGGTCCCTTGTGGTTTACACTATGCAGTTTTCTTCTTGGATTTTTGTTCTCACTACTGAAGGCAGGGGACCGATTGCCATTCTCCCCAAAGGCACAATATAAAGTCGTCCCCATATGGGACAAAAGAAAATCAAACAAGTGTATTTTGAGCAGTTGAAGGTATGAGTCAGACAAAAAGAGGAAGGCTGCAAGATCTCTCGCTAACATTTTCAGTGTTAGATCTAGGCACATTTCAAAGCATTTAGCTGTTAAAAATAAAGGCTAAATTAAATGAACAAAAAGTTAAGAATTCCTTGGATCTCACTAAATGAATAAGTTCTCAGAAAGATGGAGTGTTTCTTTTTCTTTATTAAAAATACATCTGAAATTTGCAAAGACCACATCATTCAAATGGAAATTTTTTCCCTAATCTTATCTAATGTGATACCAGCAGCAGTGGCGTTTCTGTGAAAGAACACTTTGTCAAACCTAAGCATAGCTGCAGGGATTTTATCTGCTCTAACATCTTCGTAAATTTGACAGCTGCCTTTATTATTAAATAAGGAGACATTCTAGCTTCTGTAAGTTATAGCTGTATCTTGGGTGCGAGCTTAACAGAAAGTGATCTTATCATAATTACACTACAATAACAAGCCAGGGCTTTTGTAATCTATTGACATGCCCTATAATGTTATCAGATTCTATGGCTGTGGTGAATGCTCTGCTTTTCAAAATGTGATATGATAAAATAAATGAATAGCAGGCCATATTTCCCTTCTCTGTCATAGGTGTTGGGGTTGGGATGGTATATTTTTAAGGGGTAGATGAAGTCAGGGAAGTATCTGGTTTGGGTTTTGCTGTTTAACCACAAAGTCTATTGAATCTGAGTTTCTGCGACCAATCTCTGAGGGTGAAGAAACAGAGCATGTTTCATGGAACAATGTTTGTATCCTGGTACCAAGAATAATGTTACTTTTAACAAAGCAGTGACAATTTGTGGGTTGTTCTGCCCTAGAGTTGAGCAAATAATTAATTTTTCAGTTTGAGGGCTGAACCAAATGATCTGGGAAAAAAAATCATTTGAATTTGAACCTAAACAAATTTGGAGAGAGGGGTTAATGAAAATAAAAAGATAAAATGGTCAAAACAGAACATTTTAAAATGGTGAAAATTAAAAGTTTTAAAACTAAAAGTTGAAATATTTCATTTTCAAATGATCAAAAAGAAATATTTTGGGTTTAAAATATTCTCTTTTTATAGCTGAAACTAGTTGACAAATTTGACCCAAATTCACAAATAGTTTTGGTGACCACAAAAATGTATTTTTTGGTGAATTTACTCTTCACTGAAAAAAATATCACCCGCCTTTAGTCTGCTCACCAGTACAGAGAAGAAAGGGGAAATGGGTGGGACAGGGAACATACACTGTGCCAGATATTGGGTTGGTGCATGGTGTTTTCCCTCCTGTTATACTCCAGAGAGAGCAGAAGGAAATCAGGAGACAGATTGTGACTTCCTGAATCACAATCAGCTTTGTGATCTGCTCCTGGAAGCACATCTCTGTACTGCTTCATACAAAAGGTTCATGGCAAAGCCAATAGACCTCAGAATGATTAATAGTGAATGAACCTCAGATGTTGGGAGGTTTGATGGAAAAGACATATTAGGTCATTCAGTTCTTCCTCCTGCCTGTGCAGGACTGCTGCCTATTGCAATTTTTTTAGGATTTCGTCCAGTCTATTTTCAGTTTCTCAGGTCTGCAAAAATTGCACTTGAAATCTCAGAACACGCTGTTTAAAAAGATTTCCACTGCTTTCTCTGCGTGCAGTCTTCCTCACAGCATTTCAGTATTTTTACTTCCGGGTGGAAGCAGGCAGTGAAAAAGAAGTGAACCATCATGAATAGAAATACTGAAAAGGATCAAATAGAGTTTTTCTTGAAGCTGCATGTCAGCTATTATTTTACACAGCCCACACTGGCCATGATCATACATCATGCTTAACCACCAACTTGTCAGGAATGAGTCTTCAATGTTCCTTCTGGCATTGGGGTTGGGTTTGACAGACTTTAATGAGAATCAAACTCATCCAGGCCATTCTCCCTGTAAATTACATACATTTATATCTTTGCATATTCTTAGACAACAAAATTTGCATAGCAGTTTAGCATTTTGGTGACGGGATATTGTTTATAAACCCTGACCATATTCTGTAATTGAGAGCAGAGTTTGGCACTGCTTATTTATCTTTCTCTCAGTGGACCCAGTTGAAGACAGTTTTATTATTACATTTATTATTTGTATTACAGTAAATGTCCAAAGCTGAAGTCAGGATCAGGATCCTGTTATGGAGGATGTTGTACAAGAGATAGTCACTGTCCAGAAAAGCATGCAATTTAAAACTCCAATCCTGCAATGGGATGTACAGTATGCAGATGCACCCGGGTACAGGTGACTTCAGTGAATCTCTGCAGGCTGGGGCAGAGTTAGGGAACCACTTGCATGCATCCTAGGGCTGAAATAAAATTAAGATGCAACAAGTAGGTGACAATCAAATTAAGAGAATGTGTTGGGAGGGAATTGTAACAGTGATAGGAACATGTGGTTATCTAGATTAGCTAAGTACAGCCCAAGAAGGTCTTGATACAGCCAAAACATAAAAATAAATCAATGATAATTATAGGTAAATGTTACATAGATATCAGTGTCTTGACTGGCCATCTGCCCAGTTATTATCAGTGGGCAGTTTACCATACCAAAAGTAGGGCTGGTGGAAGGATTTGGAAAAGGATAGGTTGTCTTTACATATTAGTTTGGAGAAAGTATTGCATGCCTAACAATCACTTTGGGAAAAAGTATGAAGGTGCTTGTCGGAAAAGTGGACAAATGGAAGAATCTTGCATTATTGGCAAAAGAGAAGGGGAAGGGGCAACAGAATGACATATGCACTCATGTTGCTGATAAACTGATTTACTACAAAGGGTTGTCAGCCCAACTAGGGGATCCTAATGCTTTAAATAGAAACAGAAGCCCTAAGATCACTAGGAATGAGAACAATGGCTCTCTCTCTTAATAGAAGAATAGAAAAAGAAAAAGAAAACATTCCTTTGAAGCCCATATTTATAGGCTTTGTTTAGCACTGCCCTAAATTCTCAAACTATGCAACATGGAAAATATTCCCCTGAAAAGGGCTAGAATAGGCCTTTCCAAATTCCTGCATTTCATAGGCAATGGCAATGTTGTTCCTGCCCTTAAGATATATAGTTTTATGGAATGGATTCACTTCAAACCATTCAATTTCAAACCTCACTTTTAAAAGTAATATTAAATAGCAGGTTAAAAACAACAGATGAAGCCATAAACAGTTCTCATTTCTTCTCTGAAAAGGCGGCAGACTTTTTAATATTGCATATGTGGGAGTGGGGAGGGGAGGAAGGAATTTATTTTTAAGCTTGGAATGAAATCATTTAATTGACACGTAAAATACAGTCCAACTTTTAAAGAACTTAATAGGCTAAAGATGTGAGCAGAAATTAAATTATGTTCTGTCGCATCTACAACAAAATTCTAATGTTTGCATTCACACAAGCCGGCAGCCCAGGAATGCACTTGATTCACAAACTTGGGGAAAAATTGCTCCAGCTGTTTTATAATTAAATTATTAATAATAATTACTATTATAATTACAAGAAGAAAGACAATCCTTCACCTCACTGTGCCTGGGTATCATAATATATAAAGAACATGGGTTTGGGTCCTGGATCTTTAGGAGTTTGGCAGGTGCCCAGCCTCTTTCAGAATCAGATACCTTCAAGTCCTCCAGTTCTTATGCTGGTTCGATTCCAACCTATTTCAGTTTTATTTCCTCCAATCAAAGAACAATGGCAGGTTAGCCTGAGTACCTCAGGATGTGTCTCTTATTACATAAGAACACACACTTTACCCAGTATGGATTAGGAATAGATGAACCTACCTCAGCCCAATTGCATGTGAATCATCTAGACTCAAACACTGTAATTACCCTGTTCTCCCCATTGACTACAAGGAGAACTACTCATATCTGCAGAGAGCTACTGCAGAGGAGAATAGAGACCCGTACATCTTAATGGCAGAAGGGACCATTAGGATGTCCTGCATAACATAGAACAGTGGTTCTCAACACTTCCATGCTACTGTATCCGTTTCCGGAGTCTGATTTGTCTTGCATACCCTGAATTTCACTTCACTTAAAAACTCCTTGTTTACAAATAAGACATAAAAATACAAAAGAATCACAGCACGCTATTACTGAATAATAGCTTACTTTCTCAATTTGATCATATGATTATAAAATATATCAATTGGAATATAAATATTGTACTACCATTTCAGTGTATAGAACAATATAAACAAGTCATTGTCTGTATAAAATTTCAGTTCGTATTGACTTTGCTAGTGCTTTTTATATAGACTGCTGTAAAACTAGCAAATACCTAGATGATGTACCATCTGGAAGATCTTTCTGTAGTCCCTGGGGTACACATAGCCTGGGTTGAGAATCACTGACATAGACCAAAGAAACTCAGCTGGCTTTGGAACATCATGAGTAGTCTCAAAAGGATCGGAGGGAGGATTAAATTAAGGGAAATTCTGACAACTCACATGTTAAATTCTAACTGTTAGTGAACACTTGCAAATCCTCCTTGCACCAGTGGGTTCTGCAGTGATAAGCACTTCCCTGAATTTGACCAGGAATGTGTATCCAGGACCTAGAAGCATCATAGAATCATACAAGATTAGGATAGAAGGGACCTCACAAGAGGTCATCTAAGTCATCTAGGTCAACTCCCTGCTCAAATCAGGACCAATCTCAACTGAATAATCCCAGCCAGGGCTTTGTCATGCTACACCTTAAAAACCGTTAAGGATGGAGATTCCACCACCTTCCTAGGTAACCCATTCCAATGCTTCACCACGCTCTAGTGAAATAGTTTTCCTAATATCCAACCTAGACCTCTCCCACTGAAACTTGAGACCATTGCTCCTAGTTCTGTCATTTACTACCACTGAGAACAACCTAGCTCCCTCCTCCTGGAACCCCTTTTCAGGTAGCAAAAACTGCTATTGAATCCCCCCTCACTCTTCTTTTCAGCAGACTAAAAAGCTTAGTTCTTTCAGCCTCTCCTCATAAGTCATGTGGTTGAGCCCCCTAATCATTTTTGTTGCCCTCCACTGGTCTCCTTCTAATTTGTCCACATCCTTCTTCTGCAGGGGGGCCCAAAACTGGACACAATACTTCAAATATGGTCTCACCAATGCCAAAGAGAGGGGAATAATCTCGATCTGCTGGCAATGTTCCTACTAATGCAGTCTAATACGCTGTTAGCCTTCTTGGCAATAAGAACACACTGTTGACCCATAACTAGCTTCTTGTCCACTGTAACCCCCAGATCTTTTTCTCAAGGACTGCTGCTTAGCCAGTTGGTCCCCATTCTGTAGCAATTCTTCCATCCTAAATGAAGGACTCTGCACCTGTCCTCATCAGAATTTTTTTGGCCCAGTCCTCCAGTCTAGGTCACTCTGTAGCCTATCCCTACCCTTCAGCGTATCTACCACTCCCCCATCTTAGTATCATCTGAAAACTTGCTGAGGGTTCAATCCAGCCCGTCCTCCATATCATTAATGAAGATGTTGAACAAAACTGGCTCCAGTACCGACCCCTAGGGCACTCCTCATGTTACTGGCTGCCAACTAGACATGGAGCCATTGATCACTACCCACTGAGCCCGATGTTCTAACCAGCTTTCTATCCATCTTATAGTCCATTCATCCAACCCATACTCATACAATTCTGTGTGAGTAAATGTGGTGGAATGTAGCTCTCTGTGATTATTGTCTTCATCCCTTCACTTAATATAGTCTTCTTTTCTGATGTTCTGCATGAAGACTTACACCAATGAGTTATAATGTCACCCAGGCACAAAGACAATAAATCAAAGTGCCACTCAGATTTTTAAAAAATATTTCTATTTCTCATTTCAGTTAAATATATTTGCTGTTGAAGAGACTCCAATGTCCACCACTGAGTGCTGGTGGGGTCCATTCTCTAACAAAGCCAAAGAAGATTTGATTTCATGGGTTGCTTGGTTTTTGTAGGCTGAATTCTTCAATTTATTTATTTGGATAGTGTTTCCTTGGAAACACCAGGCTGTATGTCCTATGCGGTTTAAAGGCTGTTTTACTAACTGGGGGAACAAAAGGCAACATGCAAAAGAGCATAATTTAATGGCACCCTAAATCTCTCTTTTTTTTTTTTAACAATTCCTGGGTTGTTCTCCTCAGTGTTGTTTCATGTTCTATGTGTTGAGGAACCAAGTTAAAATTGAAGTTTTGAAGAGGCAGATAGAAGAGGACAGGAAGTTTTATTTGCAGTGACCCTAAATACACAATTGATAGCACCGGGACAAAATGTACTGCTTAGAACCCCAGAAATGGATTTAGATCAAATAGGCTGTCTTCTCTATGGGAGTTCTGGGTCTCTTGGAAGAGCAGGATATGTGAGCCACTCTTTGGAGCTTAAAGGAGAATTTTTGTCCTGGATGATGAATGATTGTCTTTAGCTCCAGTCAGAGAAGGCACAAGAATACCGTAAGTGACCTTTTACACTATTAAATTAAATATAAAACCAGGAGCATCAAACTGCCCTGTAATTACGTCCATTTTACTAGCTACACACAACCATGCACTAAGCAGCCTGACATTTAATTACTTCTTTTTCTTTTGCACAATGGCACAAGAAATAGCTGAAGTTAAATAAAAAGACCCCAAAATTAAAAAAATAAAGGCCCTATTGTCCCCTACATGGACTGTTACAATAGCATGAATTTTCTCTCACTGGCCAAGCACAGTGAGTTCTTAAACTCAGGAGTGATAGCATTTTTCAGTTTGCTTGACAGAGTTGGAGGAAGGTGAACACTGGTATCTAGGGAAGAGGGGAATAGGGAGCATGGGGAAAAGCAGGTATGGGTGATAAGGGGAGCAAACACAGCTCCTGGAAGGGGTGATAATGGTATGGAGTAAGAGGAAAATGGGGTCAAACAGAATCCCTTACATATGTCAGAGGAGGCACAGAGAGTCCCTGGCACGGGATGGGAGGAGAATGGGGAGCCCTGGTATTGGGGTGTAGGGAGAATGGGAGACACACAAAAACCTTGGCATGAGGGAAGGGTGGGGGTTGCAGTGAGTCCCTGAAATAGAAGGGGATGGGAAACATGCACACAGAGAGCTTGTGGGAAGGGGCAATTAGGCTGGGTCTACATTGACGGCGGCAAATTTGCTGCAGTCATATCAATTGCTCTGGATCGACTGAGTGGTCTGTGTAGACCCGCTCAGTTGATCCAGCAAGCGACATCGGAAAACCACCCCGGTAAGTGGAAGTGTTCTGTTCGATGCAGCACCGTGTGGACGGCACGCGGAGGAGACACTGCGAAGTCGATGGGAGATACGCAAGTGATTTTACATCACATGTAAATCACTTGCATGTCTCCCTTCGACTGCAGCCGAATCACACAGGTAAGTGTAGACCAGGCCTTAGTGTGTGCAATGTGCTCAGCGTATAGAAGCAACAAAGTGGGCAACCCTCTAGTTTAGTACTTATGACTGTTGTAAGCAACCTCTCTTCCACATTTTCTCACATAGGTCCCTTGAACAATGCTCTGATAAAAGAAAAAAGGTCTCTGAAAAGGTTTGGGGGGCTGAAATGGATAATCGGCTGAACATGAGCTCTCAGTGTGATGCAATGGCCAAAAGGGCTAATGTGAACCTGGGATGCATAAACATGGGAACCTAGAGTAAGAGTAGAGAGGTTATTTTACCTCTGTCTTTGGCACTGGTGTGCCAGCCACTGGAATACTGTGTCCAGCTCTGATGGTCACAGCTCAGGAAGGATGTCGATAATTTGGAGAGAAATTGGAGAGAAGAGCCATGAGAATGATTAAAGGACTGGAAAACATGCCTTATTGTGAGAGATTCAAGGAGCTCAGTTTCTTTAACTGAACAAACAGAAGATTAAAGGGTGACTTGATTACAGTCTATACATATCTGCATGAGGAATACATATTTTATAATGGACTCTTGAATCTAGCAGAGAAAGGTATAACATGACCCAATGATTGGAAGTTGAAGCTAAATACATTCAGACTGAAAATAAGGCATATTGTTAACAATGCAGATCATTAACCATTGGAACAATTTACTGAAGGTCATGGTGGTTTCTCCATCATTGGCGCTTTTTAAATAAAAATTGCATTAAAAAAAAAAAGATCTGCTCTAGGAATTATTTTGGGGGAGGTCGATGGCCTGTGTTATACAGGACATCAGACTAGATGATCACAGTGGTCCTTCTGGCTGTGGAATCTATGAGCGCATGAAAGTATTGCTGCACAGAAATATGGTTGTCATGATAGCTGCTGCAACTATTCTATCAATGCTGAGGTCATTGTGAGAGTTGTGAGTGCTCCAACCAGAAGCACCTCATGGCATTCAGTACATATATACAGTATACAGATACTCACACATAGGGGTCATAAAATAAAAGGCATCTTTAACCACAACCTAGCACAGATCAGGTGCAAGATGCCCATTAGTGACAATAGAGGGCTGTTGAGTGAAATAGTCACTCTAAACAGCAGCGAATGATATTTGGACTTAGCATAATTAATTGTCTAAACTTAATTGATTGACAATTAAAGATTAATTGTCTGATCATAGTTAGAACTAGACCACCTCCACTTCTCCACAAATGTGTTTGCCCTCTTGGTGAGACTATGGTGTTTGATCACAGTTATCCTTCCCCCATTATCTTCTAATGTTTTTAGGGGCTCTCAGGACTGGGCAGGTGTCTTTCAAATCCATTCTTATACTTCTGACTTTCTGGGCTGGCCTCCTGGTAATTTTGTTTTTCCGCTCCAGGCTGGAGCTGAAACACTGCTGCAGGCCATTATCCCAAAAAGCTTTCATGAGGCATAACCCTAGATGTCTCTGGTCTTCATTGGATGTCATAGGCACTTTCTTGCAACTCTTCCTTTCCTGGCATCTTTTCTTAGGTACTCTCTTATTACTTTTTGATATCAAGGAGAAAAGAAGTGGCCTTTTTTTCCCCTACGCTAATTTTCTGGAGCCTTCTCATTGTGCCCATAGAAGATGATTCCCACATGGGTCCTCCCCAACAATGATCTGATTTGCTTCTATGGAAGGACTCAGCTATCAATCCAAACTTCTTCTAACTGGTCCCAAAGCTTCAGCTGGAAAGACAGCACTGGTCCATTGATTCAGGGTATTTTATATAAACTCTGTTTCTTTTTCATTTTCTGTTGACAGGGATAAAAGACAATCCTTGCTCCTCCTCATTCCCCCTACAGGACTAGCAGGTAGTTAATCCCCAAAACAACAGACTCCCAGATTTTGTGCAGTTAATTTTTGGTGTGACTGAGAAAAGAGGAATGGATTGTAGGTTATAGGGTTCAAGCAGTTAGTAATGGAAGATGGAGTCTTTTGTTATCTATCATAGGTGGCTGGTTCATATCCCATCAAGGATGATAGTAACCCAAAACTGTTACTATCTGAAAGCTGTTAAATGGTCTATGTAAAATGAATTTGCTGGTCTCAGTTCCTTTCCAAGTGCCCAGGTGTGCACATCATATTTGGCACCATTTGTGGCAAAGCTTATGAGAGGAGCCAAGGAGTGAATGTGTCACAAAACATGGAGAATCCCTGACTCTCATAGCTGTCTCTTCCAGTTTACCATTGAGACACACAGGCATGCACTGTGGCAGTTTGTACTGCATCTGTTCTGTGGATAAACAAGGGATTTCTTTCTCCAAGGCTGCTGCAATCAGACCTTTTATCAACATTAATTTCAATTGGCAAAATAATTTGCAAAATTGATCTTTCCTTGGGCAACTGATTACATATTGGTTTTACAGAATTTTGTCCAAATGAGGCATCCATACATTCAAACAATTTCTATTTTGCCAGAGCGAAAACAACATTAATTAGTAGCCAGCAGCAATGAGCTGAATTTATTTTCAGTTTCCATCCCCCACTGGTGAAAATCCATTCCTCATTCCTGCATACAGATTTTGCCTATCAGCACTTGATGAGGCAATGAAGATATTGCTCATTATAAATTGGGCCCTTAGTTCTGTAATTGTGTGTGTTAATAGTGCCAACACAGAATGGTTTAGGACACAGCAAAGCTCCTGCCTTTACAGTATAAATACAGTTTAACTTCTGTTTAAATGCCTCAGCATGGTGTTAATGATACTGAGCTGTTTGAGGGACTGTTTTTGCAATGTGACAAAAAGCATATGAAATCCTGCCCCCTTATGATCAGTCAAGATCCTATGGCACTGTTTTTTGCAAGCGTAGGTGTGTTTTCTCTGGTGTTCTGGACAAAATCCAGTTACTGTAACTGTGGTATAGCGCATTTTGCCTACCACAAAGTCTGCCTCAATTTACATCTGGATACAATATTCTTCTTTGGCCTAGACTGTTGTGTAGCATGACTGCGAATCATTAAGCTGCTACAGCCTTCCATGTGAGAAAATAGAGAAAATGAAAACACACAAAATGGCTTTTTTTCAGTAAGGGGTGACTTAATTCTATATGGGCCAAATTCTGAAGTGTTCTGAGTAACTGGAACTCCCACAAAATTAAACAGCAGTTTATCTGAATAAGGACTGAGTAAAAAATTAGTAAGGCCCTCAGCATTTTGTCTAATATTTGTCTATAGTATCAAATCACTAAGGGATGAAAGGTGTTACAGATTTAAGATATTATTAATTGGATATGTTTTAGGGTCCTTACTCAGCAAAACTGTTATCGAAGTCACAGTCACCTTGGTATGCAAGCTCCTAGAGTGAGTTCTCAAACCCTGCATGTTTCTTCCTCCACCCCTGCCTACATCCAGCACCTCCCTAGAGTGGAACCACAGAGGTTCCTCTGCCAAGGAGATTCTCCATAGCTGGAGATGTGTAGACTGGATTTTCTCCTAAAACCACCTTATGTTAGAGATAGGGCCTACCCAGAATGCCAAATTTAAGCCCCCTGAATTTTGGTGATGCTTAAACCTAGACCAAAACTTGGCAGCTTGGGCCCATCTCTCTTTTAATTAGGTTTGTTAGTTCAGGGCTTCTATGTGGCTTAATCGATGGATGTTTGCTAAACCCCTTGAGATCTCCACATGAGCGCAGATCATGCTCTGCGTCAGCAGCTCATTTTAAACAAACATCTGAAAATAGTGCTTTTCCAGGGGTATTTTCAGCATTAGTCACTGCTGGTTTCTTTCTAGGACTCCACCATTACCCCCTTTAAAGAATCAAATAATGCTGGAACACTTGAATTTTTAAATATTTTACCTAGGTTATATATTGTTTGCTTGATGATGGCATTAAGTGTTTAGAGTGTCTGATCGGTACCCTGAGAGCTGTGCTGAGGATGAGTGAATGACTATAGAAGTAATAACAGGATTCTCCCACAGGAAAAGCACAGGAGAGTATCAAATCTTACAGAGTTTCCTCCCAGTAGAAGCCAGAGATCCAGCCTTTAAACCCCATAAGAGCCAGTAAGATTGACACAGATCCTTTGTGAGACAGCTTCTTTACTAAGTCTGGGATTCTCTTCCTGGTTTTTATTGAGGCTGCAGGGCCAGGGACTCCTGAAGGATCACTCCTTAATGATGGATATCAAGGCACAGATTGTGAAGTGATAGAAAATATCAGCTTTAGGGTATATAAACTTTTCCAAGTGTTCTCCAGAGAGCTTGGTAGGAGGAAACAGGTGCCCCATCTCTTGCCTAACATGACATTACTCAAAGATCCTTAGCCTTTGAGTAAAACCTGAGGGCTAGATGATGATTTTACTACAAGCCCCAAGGAAGGGGCAACATGTAGCTGCACTGCCCTGAGTGCAGACTAGGGACCAGAAAATAATGGGGATTATCTATTCAGGGGCACTCAGGAAAGTTAACCCTAATTAACTAAAGCTGTGAATTTGAAGGGGGTAGTTAAACAACATTAAATCCCTGTGTGCATGCTGTTTCTCAGAATTAAAGTGACCTTAATTTGGTTTATCATCATTCATTTTGGAGTCAAGTGACTGTGTAAGAATCTCAGTTTTTATTGAGGAAAATAAGAGTAAGTTTCTAGCCCCCATGATTCCGGAGAAAAGTGTAAAAATGTGAACAAAGTGCACCCCAAACGTTCAGAAGTCAGAAGAACACAACATTTATTATTTTTTTACAAATCCAATTTCATGATTTGAGGACTGCCTCGTGATTTCTGGAGTTGGCAATATCTGTCATGTGCAGCTATATAGCACCTGTTACTGCAGTATTTGAGCACTTCACAAACTTCTATGCTCACAAATCTGATCCTCACAGCACTCGTCTGGGGAAGGGAAGTACTGTCATCCACATTTTACAGATGAGAAACTGAGGCACAGAGAGACTAAGTTACTTGCACAGGGTTACTTGAGATGTTTATGGCAGAGCAAGGATTGTCCTTTGGCTTTTATGACTCTGTCCTCTCTGGGTTCTTCTCCTCCCTCTCTAATCACTCCTTCAGCACATCCACTGGAGGATACTTCTTATTCCCATTGCAACTTTCTTTGGGGGTTCCACAGAGTTCTGTCTTTGGTTCTCCTCTCTTCTCCTTTCACACCTTATCTCTAGGTAACCTAATCTGAAAACTGAAATTCAACTACCATCTCTATGCAGACGTCTCACAGATCTACCTCTCTACTCCATATCTGTCTCCTTCCAAACTAAAATCTCAGCCTGTCTCTCCAACATCTTCTCATGGATATCTAGCTGCCAACTGATGCTAACCATGGCTAAACCAGAGCTCCTAATCCCCCTAAAACAAGCTCTTCCCACTAGCTCCTTTCTCAATTACTGGGAACAACACCTCTATCATTCCTGTCACTCAGGCCCATAACCTTGGTGTCATCTTCAATTCAGAGCTTTTTCTAGGATCTCACATCCAGGCTATGCCTACATCATGTGGATTCTTTCTGCAAAACATTTCTAAGCTGGCTTTTCCCATCCTGTCGCACAGCTAAAACTCTCATTTAAACTTTCATCATCTGATACCTTGATTACTGAAACATCCTTCTTTTTGGCTTTGACAAATATAATATTTTCCCACTCAGATCTATTCATAATGCTGCTACCAAGATAATTTTCCTACCCTATTGTTCTCACCATTTCACCCCTCTTTTTGAATACCTCCACTGGTTTCCCCTTCTCTACTGCATTATGGTCCTTCACAGACAATCCCCACTCTGCCTAGCATTGCTATCAAGCTCCAATGGGCCTATATCAGCCTCCATTGGCCACTTGTTAAATTTTCAAACAAACACCTTTGTGCTTTCTCCCATGTTTTCCCACACACTTGGGAGGTGCTCCCTATAAATGCCCACTAAGCCACCTCCTTATCTAGCTTTATATCCCTTTTCAAGATTCTGTTTTGCTATGTTGCCTACACAAATCTTGACAATGGTTAGGATGCTGCTGTGCTGATACCATTGCCCTACATGTGGACCAATATTGTCTCATTGTTTCTTTGAACTCCCCCATCTGTCTGTACCTGTCTCTCACTTTATATGTAATTTGTAAGCTCCTTGGGACAGGGACTATCTTTTGGCTCTCTTTGACCAGCACCTCGCACAATGGGGTCCTGGCCTATAACTAGGGAACCCTGAGTACTAAAGTAATACAAGTAAATAATAACAACAGCAACAACTGGGTCTTCCACAGTCCAGGCTAGCTCTCTAACTACTGGTCATCCTTGCTCAGCGTAGTGATAGAAGATGCTCTCCCTTCTGTTCTGCGACCCGCAATATAGCTTCTCATAGAGGTTATATCCTTTTCTTCTGCTCAGGCATGTAATACAGTTCATAATTACATCCCGTGAAAGAGAGTATTTCAGCATTTAGCTCATACCTGTTTATGACTGTGAGGTAGCTCTAGCTGTTACAGCACAAAACCTGCCCTGATATGAGTGTGGGTGTGGGTGTGCATGTAGATGTAATTTTTCCTGTCATATTTGATGGTAGGATCATATCCCAAGAAGAAAATGTTAACAAATACAAAGAAACAAAAAATACCCTGAAAATAGCCCTCATTTGTTTACCAAATTTTGTGCAATGCCAGTGCTTTTTAATGATTATTGCATGCCAGAACTGAAATAATAATGTCAGTAAGCCAGCACAAATGGAAAACAAGATTATACCATTCTCTTTTAGCCTTGCCAATGTCTGACACTGTAGGAATGCAAAAAACCCTTTATGTTATATTATATGCCAGCTTGGCAATTGATAGGTGTGATGCTTTGGTGAGCCAAACTGGCAAGATGCTTTATCTTTGCAAAGCCATTGCTCAAAAGGTAAAAGTAAAAAAGAAACAACCTGGCGCCTCAAGTGAAATGTCAGTAACCAAATTTTGCTGTTGTTGGGCTAATGGTAGATGTCTTTGGGTGGCAGGACTTGCAGAATCTTTGGTTAGATTGCCAGTGGGAAGCTTTTAGTCTGTCTTGATGCAAATCTGAAGTGAACATTCTGTACTGGACTAGCCAGCTGGTCAAAAAGACAGACTTATTGGTTTGCATTTGGAAAAAAAAACGGAACTGCTTCAGTCCCTTGTCCTTCAAAGAGAAAATGAAAATATGACTGTTGTAATAAAATGATATGGCTGTCACAAATGAAATATCATCAACCCCTTCAGTAAACAGGATTATGGAAAATACCGGAGGGGAAGGGAAAAGGGAATAGAGAAATAAATAATGTCTTTTGCTACAAAATGTTTTAATGTGTGATCAGCAGCATTATGTCCTCAAAGGATTTCCCCTCAAACACACACTCCCACTGCCTATGAATGCTCAAAAACTTGCATGGGACCCAGCTGGCAAGCACAAAGAGCCAAGATAGCCCTAGAAAAGGTTTGTGTTGATCGGATTTCAGGAAGGGCACTGATATAGGTGTATTTAAATTGGCTCTACCAACTATTCTGTGAGAAGCTGAAGTAAGTAAATAAATATCTGTTCAAAAAGCAACCCGAATGTTAGTATAAAAGCATTTGCAATGAGCATATCAGTGTCCAGTCAGACACAAGTAAAGCTTTGATACACAAACTAGGTAATATGGTGCTGCTAATTGCCCTCCTCACCTCACTTCTTATGTGTCTCCTTCTCCTCATGCTCCTTTGCCAAAGCATTAATGAAGTCTCTTTGAGTTAGGGCCTGAGTCACTTTAAAGTTAATTTTCATCCTATTTAAGGGTTTAAAGGTACAGCATTCAAACATGCAATTTATAGTAATGAGTGCATTTCACCAGCTATATACATCAAAAGCTATCAACTTTTCTATTGATAATTATGCATTTATTTTGATTTCATTTGAAGTGTCTGTCCCTGACTAGAGGTGTTTTTAGAATAATAAATAATAAAAATGTGCAAATATGAGAAGGGAATTTTAAACAAAATACAGATGCATCTTCAGCCGCTCACGGAAAACCAAATCAGCTATCCTCTGTGACATTCCCACATCTGACCACTCACTCGCACCCACCCCTGCCCCCTTCCCAAGGCCCAAATACAAAGTCTGTTGGAGTTAATGGTAAGATTCCTATTGGTTTCTATGGGCTTTGAGTCAGACCTCATATGCCTGTGTAAAAGAAAATGAGTGTTGCTGTGTGCTCTAAAGGTTAACAAGCCCACACTGTACCAGACCAGTCCAGAATAAAAGATTTATAGAGCTGGGGACACTAAAAAATGTATCTAACCACGAGCTGCTACATTATAAACCAAGGGCATGTTATTTTAAATACCTCCACTAATGGCAGCCAAGGAGTTATTCAATGGTGACAAGGGTGGAGGTGTAGGTAACTGGGTCTCAAAATATTTAGGACTTAATAGTTTAAAACCAACACCTTAAACTCCACCTGGAAACTCAGACAGCCAATGAAAGTCATGGCGCACTAATGAGATGTGCTGTCAGTGTGACTTTTCATTTAATAAGAAAATAATTGCACCCTGCTCTAGCTTGAGCTTCTAACAGGGTAGCTCCATGTCGACCTTGCTGCAGAAGGTTGCATTCGACGTGGCAAAGACATCTGAAGGGAACTTCACTTCCTAGAAAAAAGTGGCTGCCTGCAACCTTCTTGCTTGAATGCAGATTGGAGTAGTGGGGAAGTTATAGCATCTAAGGATCTAGTTGATCCCCAAATTTCAAACCTGGGTCACAAATGGCAGATGCACACCAACAGTCAGGGATGGAGATGCAGGCCAGTGCTTTCCAAAGTGACTAGCATTTTGGGGGACCTCAGTATTTGGGTGCTCAATTTAAGATGCTTTAAAAATAGGAGCCTAAATGTACAGTGCAAGAATGGGGTTTTCAAATGTGCCTAAAACCCAATTTTTCAAAGGTATTTAGACACCTCTCTCCCAGTGAAATCAATGGGAGTTAGGCTGAATCTTCAAAGGTATTTAAGTGTCCAAGTGACTTAGGGGCACGTGTCTCATTGGAAGGCTCCTCAGTCTTTAAGAAGCTTTTGGAAATTCCAGCCTTATGTAAGTAAATATGGATTTTGGCTACCTTTAGACTCTTTGTATTTTATAATGCTAAAGAATGTGGTGGACACTTAACGGGACAAACAGAAAGATGTGCTCCTCATGCCCTAAGGGACTGATGATCTAGTGTAATATGTGAACTACAGAGTGGAGGTGACAGCAGCAAAGGTAGAGGGACAAAGTTTTCCAGTGATACTCTTATGTGGTTGTCCAGTAGTCAAGTGCATGTCTTAGTGGTTCAAATGATGTTTCATTATTTATTATTATGAATATAGTTATTTACAAGTGCCTTTGTTTTTGTAGGGTCCAGCCATCTACCATTGAGCAGCAATAACTTATAGTCCAAACCAGCATGGACCTTTTATCTCCATCACTTACCAACATCATCAGCACAGTTTCTGATTCATCCTCAGTGAGTGACACTGAAAGAAAAGTCTCTGAATTTATCCCATTTTCCATACAACCATGGAAACAGAACATTGTTTCCATAGCAGTAAAAAGCACAGGCCAGATCCTGGTGATGTTATGCACAAACTAAAATATTTTTTTCTCACAGCAAGAAAAAAAAAGTTATAAAGTACAGCTAGGACATTGGTAGTATGTCTATTGATACAACAGTTTTCTTCTGAAGAGCCTTCTGAAAACTAATAGGGTCCTTAACCACCCAGGACAAATCAGAGCAGATTATTCACCGTGTCCCCACTCACAAAATGAAGGAGGCAAAGATCAGTTCATGACAAAGGCATAATCACAAGAGATGGCTGATAGTATCTAGCACCACCAGCAAACTAAATGTCCCTTTTTCATTAAAAATATCAAGCTTCAAAAATTGTTGACCATCACTACTTCCATGAACTCAGTCACATCTCAAAGATGAGGTGCAGAGTGTGGTTAGCCATGTAACTTAAGTCAAAATACTCCTGACACAGCCCAATGTTTGTCCTGGCAGCTATACAATTTTAAGTCAATGCAGGGGCCGCAACAGCTGTGTAGACATCGAGGATACCAAGTAAAATCAACATTGGCAATAACAGTGCTGCCTCAGATATGAACCTGGTCAACACAATTAGTGCTTCTGTAGAGAAGCAAGACAGTTTATAGCACAGTGCATAACCTTATTCCTTTCTGGGACCCTCACGTGCTCAGATCTAGTTTTTTGGGGGGACACCTACATATGAAGTCAGACATAAAAAGCACAACAGCCTCCTCTTCCCCAAACTCTTCTCCTGCTATACTGAAGCACTGACTTAGCCATAGATACCAGTGTGATCTTGCAGTGTCATCCAGATATATATGTAAAATTAAGTGCCTTCTCCTTGAGGAGGTTGTAACTGGTGGTAATTTATTAAGCACTGAATTTTTATTATTCAACAGCATTCCTATTTGATGACACTCTGTGCTCCTGCGTTTCCATAAGTAAAACTAATGGATCCAAACTTAAACTCATCAGCGTTGGTACCCAGAGAAAACCTGATTATATCTTCCAACATTATCCACCTCTGTCCACCACTAGCCCTATCCACCCCACACAATTAATCCTCTTACCACAGGTCTCTTATATCTCATATACACTCAGTATTATTAAATCTCCTTGACCACTGTAAGGGTAGTCTTTGAAGGGACAGAATGTCCACAACTGAGTGCTTGACAAAGAACCAAGGAATGCCAAAAAGTCCACATAAAAAACAAAACCTGTCCAGACATTAAGGTCACATCCTCCAAACAGATCCAAGAGCAAGCGATCCTTTAACAGGACCTCCTATAACCCGTGGAACTCTCACCTCCCCAGGGCAATCAGTCTCTCATATCCTGGCTCCGTAGGCAGGATTTCACACTCTTTATGGTTTTTAGCCTCTTCCAGGGTGGATGCTGCTATCCTACTGTAGCTCATCTGATGCATGGGTCCACGCAGGTATAATTAGGAGACAGAAGGAGATTTTTTTCATAACTAAGATTAGTGGATCTCTAACCTCCATGATCTTGGCCATAGTTGCATCTCCACAAAGAAAGAACCAATCACTCCTACAATGCTATCCACTCCTTCAGCTAATTAAGACATTCTTTGCTTCTGCAATAGTCTCACCTTTGGAGGATGATAATTATCAATCTCCTAACCCCATCTCTGAGTCTACAACACATAACTCCCCCATAGAACCATTAAACCCACCAGTCCTCAAAATCATCAGAACTTGTCCAACCCCCAGCTCAATCCTTCCACCCCAATTTGTTCCTACAACTTCAGCTGCTCATCAGCAACCTCCTACTCTGCTTTCCTCTCCTTTCTCACTGTTATTACTCTCAGCCCCCGTCAAAGGTCACCGAGTAAAATTTTAGAAACTACTTCCTTTCAGCCTAAAGAAACAAAAAACAAAAATCCACACACACTAGGAAAAGCGTATGTACACCCTGCTGAATGCTGGTACTTGGTGATATGATCTGGACCGGTTGCACTTGTTTAGGGATTTCAAAACATCAGTTCAGGGCTGTCTTGTGATTCAATAGATATATATATATGTTTCGGGTAAGTGGAGTTACAAGGCCTCATGCCCAGTGGGGTACAAATATCTACTGGCATGGGCTGGGCCACAAATTCTAAAGGTCAGATCACCAATTAAGTTTTGTCACTGTTGCAATGGGAACTGAGTTAGCCTGTATCAGGCTCATTCCAAATAAGGATTAGCATGAAAATGAAAGATGTCTCATCCTAGCACAAAAAGGAGTGTAGTAAGTAAAGACCACAGGATATTTGCAGATTTACATAGTGTTTGTGTATGGGTCAGTGATATTGGAACAGATGGTGTGATGTAGTTCAGAATTGAGGTGCATTGACTTATGAGTGGCAGCTGTCTTGGACTGTAACAACCGAGCATATTGCAGGTAAGGATAGACGTACATCAGCAGAACTGTGTGATGTTACCCAATTTTGCACAGAGTCTGCTTTTACTAATTGTCCAGCGTTAGTCAGTGTTAATTCATCTGCCACTTTCCTGAGCCCAAACTACTTCGCAGACTAATATTAAAATGAGCATTCCAACACACCAGAAGACTGTTTCCTTTTTAGGGCTAATTCTGATAAATTTACTGTAAAACATACACATAGTATTGCACAGTACAGCATGTTTCCTAGCTCCCAAAGGCTTGGCTAATGGGGAAGGGTACCTTGTGTTTCATTTTACATCCAACATCCAGCTGTACAGATGCAGAAATTTAAAATTAAAAATAACTTTGCAGCTGATTCCTTGCATAATTGCTATCTTGCTTTGTTAACACTGTGTCTGAATTATAACTTGCTGAAGCCCTGGAGATTTGCATGCTGGTTTAGCTGCCTGAATTTGCATTGACATGCTTTTCAGTCATGTGAGTAACTAAATCCTGTGGCCATGAGCGAGCCTGGCAGCATTTGCATTGAAAATCAGTAGGAGATACGGGGAGAATGATATATGATTTCTCCATAAATAGATTCAATGATGAAAACTTTGTGTTGCTCAAAATGCTGTTCAGTTTCGTTGACTGACTGTGGCTGACATACCAGCAATGGCTTAAAAAATAATAATAAAATGAAGGGTAACAAGTAACACAAGCCACCAGCACTATGCAATACAACTTCCTGTCCGTGCAGAATGACCAATTCTTGTGTGAGTGCCATTCACATTTGAAATCTTGGATTTTTGCTCACGTTCATTAACTTGGGCCTTTTTGCTGAAGGATAAAGCTTTTAATTTCTGATTCAGATTTAGCTACAGTAAGAAACTCTCCCATCATTGGCTCAAATCTCAATCTAAATTCCAACTGAGCTTCTGAAGTTCAAAAAATTGCAGATAACACTTACTAAAAAATTATCATTTTCATTTGTTCCATTCCTTTTTTACTTCTGGAATACCACTGGAGCTACTAGGGCCCAAAGACGGTGATTCTGTGATCCTGATCCTGCAGTTGGAAGTATCATAAGAAAGTCTTCTATCAATCTAACTTTGCAGATAAAAAATCTGGCAAAGTTTCTGGGCTTGAGGATGCATTTTCTACCTTATCCTGTCCCCTGAATGTATTGAGGTTTGCCATTGCTGCTATACAGGAACCTAAGAACTGCCTGCCCTGTCCCTTGCTATGACCAGTACCAGGTGCAACAATGGAAGGTGCAAGAAACCCCATAATAGAGAATTATTGAGTAACATGCCTATAGGGTATTTTCTGACCCCCAAAGTTACTTGTGTTTGTTTTCTAGTCTAATGCATGAAAGTTTATAGCCTGTCTATGTTTGTCTAATATAACTATGGATATTAAGAATACTGCAGCAGGTGATAAAGCAGCTATATCTGTAAATCTGGAATTCTGGAATGAGCAGAAGTGAAATGTGAAATGAATTGTCTTTATCAGAATATGGCTATTTGAGTGTTATTTCTGATTAAAACAACTATATTTGTTTGCTGAGCTTCTGAAAGCTTCTCAGTTAATGGTGGCGAACTAGGACAGATGGGTTTGATTAAGTTGGTCCAGCTCTTTCTCTTTTAAGCACCTTACTCGTCCAATGCGAGGGGGGTGGGAATGCAGACATATGA
Source organism: Mesoclemmys tuberculata (assembly GCA_007922155.1). Lineage (NCBI taxonomy): Eukaryota > Metazoa > Chordata > Testudines > Chelidae > Mesoclemmys > Mesoclemmys tuberculata. The sequence continues at coordinate 34,105,405 of ML675611.1, forward strand.
AAAAAATCTCTCTTTCTCTGCAAGGCATCTGCTAAGACCTCATTCATCACCATGAAAGCTGTGAATGGATAGTGGTGTAATACCCCCAAGGTCTTGTCTGATGTGGTGCTATAGTGCCTAACCTCTCCTCTGTTAAAGGAAAAGGTACATGTTCTTTTGTCAACCTGTCAGCAAACACTTCTCCCTTGATACTGTTTGCTCAATCCCCTCAGACAACGTCAACCTTTGGTAAATGTTTCATTTTGAAGGGAACTCTGGACATGGTGCTCATGATCATGTATTTTTATTTTGTTCCCTGATGAACAATTCTGTGTGTGTGTGTGTGTGTGTGTGTGTGTGTGTGTGTGTGTGTGTGT
>ML675611.1:34105770-34172625 GCA_007922155.1 Mesoclemmys tuberculata
GTGTGTGTGTGTGTGTGTGTGTGTGTGTGTGTGTGTGTGTGTGTGTGAGGGAGAGAGAGAGAGAGAGCAAGGCAGAAAGAGAGATAGAGGAACAGAAAAGGTGAGAAGTGGTTCTTTTGTCTCCTTTGGCTTTTCAGTCTTAAGAAAAAATTCCAGTGCCAGCTCCAAAATTAAGCTTCTTGACTGTGAGTTTTAAGGACATATATAAGCTCTGTGCGCACCCTCCCCTCCTTTTTGACTCTTAGTAGGAGGGCTAGTCCACTGAATCATTCAGGACATGAGAGTAACTAATACTCTTCTTGCACTGCTGAAGATCAATGGGTTAATTCTTTCCAGAAAAATCCTCCCTTTTTCTATGACAACTTTCTGCTGAATGTTTTTTTTTTTCATATTCACATTTTTTCTGTAATCCATACTGAACTTCAGTCATTGGTGCCATGGCATTTTAGCCTAAAGACTCCAAGACTGATGACTAGTTAAAATGGGAACTGTTTTAGTAATACTGAGCCAAATCCTGAATGTCTTACTCAGTTTTGAGTTACTCCTTAGGCAAAACTCTGGTGGGGTTACTCTGTTTTTCCTTCTTGCTCACTCAAGCATCAGGGATATTATCATCAGGATTTGGCCCAATAGTAATGGAGAACCAAATCCATTTTGGTGGTGCAGAAAGTTTGTCAATATGAAATACTTCCCAGAAAATTTCAAATCACTAACAAAGTTGCAAAAATCATGACTAGTTTGTGGACAGTTTCATGAAATAAAATAGCACTAACTTTGGTAAGTACATTCTTCACTGAATAATTACACTAGCTCTAACGGCCTGTTCTAAGCCACTTTGAAGTGATTGAATGTAGCCTGGATCAGCCCTTATGCAGAAGTATTCTCTCCTTTTAAAGGATAAATAGAAATGAGAGATATGTCCAAAATGGAATATGGAATTCAAGTGCTTCTGAACTTTGTGGAAAGATATGTGTTAGAAATAACCAAACAGGTTGTCCCGGAGCAGACTGGGGAGACTGCACCCTTTATTTTTGCCTGCTCATTCTACCTCCATGCCGGAGTGAGCAACGAAGGGGTTATTTACAGTTCTTTTATCCATAACAGTATGTAAATGTATACATTTCCTGCAATTCACCGTAGACCCCTATTTGGTTACACTGACACCTATAAAATGAATATTAATAACTACATAATGAATAGGCAGAGCATAGGCACCTTACCTTGAAACTTACTAATAATATTGCATTCCCACCAAAAACCTTGGCAGGAGGGAGAATAGTTATTTGTTAGTTTTATTCCTTATGCAAGCAGCTAGAAAGGGAGGGAACAAAAAGAGATAACAGACTCTAGCTAAAATTCTACCACATAAGGAAAACAAGGTTTGCCTGTGCTATAAATTCATTCCTTGTAGCCTAGGTCTGACCATTTGTCCAGCTTTAAACTCTTTACTCTCCTTCAATGTGGATTCAAACTCTGGACCCAAATTTCTGCACACATGTTGAAGTCAGAGCCTATATCTATAAAGGTTTGATCCAGAACCCTGAGTCTGAATACGCCTGGATATTGATGGCAGAGGATCTGAAATTGTGATGTGAATCCAGATAAAAATATTGTAGTGTAGGCTCTTCTCTAATTGGAACAAAATAATGCAAGAGAAGAAAAAAAGGACTCGTTTAACAAATGAATACTTTCAGTATCTTTTTCAAGCTGTAAGGAAAGATGCCTGCCTTCAAGAAAGAGCATGTCTATGGATGACCTGTCTTTTGTGGGATGGTTGCCAGAACATCTCAATTTCACATTCTTTCTGTGGTACCTCTCACAAGATGATATTCTTATACCCTAAGGGAATCTCTGGCAGTATATATTTATGTAAAGTAGAGATCAGAACTTTCCATGAAGAATCTGAGTTGAATGTTCCTAGCGCACACTGAAGCCACTGTGTTACCTTGACAGCCAGATGTGGACCAGAGAGCTGTGAGGCTAGCATGGAAAATGAAGAGATTAAAAAAGAAGCAGATTCAATACTGCTATAAAATTAAACTGCCCAGAATTTTTTTTAATATATGGTAATTAGATTTCTTATGCAGCCATGGGAAAGTGTGAAAGAATTTGATACAATCAAGCTAAAGCAGTAACACTTCAAATTAAGTGTCTTTGATAGGCATTTAATTTCTGTATAATAGGACAGTAATTTCATGTTAAATAAATATTAGCAGATTTAAAAAAAACCCAGACCAAACTGGGAATAACAGTTATGTACTGGCTAGCAAATAGATCTCCTAAAGAGTGAAACCTCATTAAGTATTTTTTTCTTAATCAGTTGGTGTTACATCACCTAGTTAATAAATATCTGAAGCAACCTAATTCTTTACATTTATTAAGAAAGGCATCATAAATAAAAACCAATTGATTGTCATAACGCCTAATAACATGTTTATTGTCTCTCACACTGAGGCATACTTCTTAAGTAAAGGGTGAATACTGAACTACAGTGAATACTGATTTATAAAACACTTTTCTCTGTCAGTCTGCTTGTCTTATATGCCTTATATGTCTTATATGGTGATACCCATGTGATAAATGGCACAGGTGTAATACATTGCATTTGTCATGTTCTTCAGACCACTTGCTCTTCCATCTGCTCACTTGTCTGTTTTCATTGGGATTTCGTCTTACATTCCAAAGATCAAAGAATATTCAATAGAGCTGCTTGAGAAATAATTTTTTTCCCTGAGAAAATGTGGACACAAAAAGTTTCATTTATCTCAAACTCAAGCTGAAGCCCAGTTGTGATGTTAGTGAAGCTCAATTTTGATGCAGATTTTGGACAAAGGCTCAGATTGTTTTTTATCCAAAACAGCAGAGAGTATCTAGTTAACGTTAAATCAGCCAAACAGCAATGCTGCTATATTTCTATCACCTATTCTGCCTCAATATCTAACTGACTGATTAGCTTATTTTAAGAAGTAACTTTTAGTGGTCCTATGGGAAAAGTTTATTTGGTGAAATTGTAGCACAAGAGTTCTCAGGCAATTGGCCACAGCTTCATCTGTTGTGTTCTCTCTATGCTTATCACAACAGTGCATAATGTACTCTTTGTTACTTACCTTCCTAAGAACTGCTAGGATACAGACTTCCAATGAAAGAAGCAACCAACAAAATATTCTCAGACAAAGCAGAATCACTACCTATATTTCCCTCCCTTGGAGGAAATCAAACTTTGAAATTGATTGAAAACCCTTTTATGCTTCAATTGAAAACAACCCCTGTGTTCTCCCTGTTCTATTCTCAGAGCACGTGTGTCTCTAATGATTTTGGTTTGATAAGAATTGGATTTTTTGATGCTCTGGTGCTAGATGAATATGTTGATATAAGTAACTTTGTTTACCTCTGAGTATGCTGCACTCTATATTCACGTAGTTATCAACAGTCAGTACTATTGAGCAGATGGATGGGCAAATCAGCTTGGATAAAATTTGAAAACCTACATAACTGAACCTTTGGCAGAAACTTGAAATGAACTTTATCTATTTCTGGGGTTCAAAAATTCAACTTGCATTTGGGGAGTCGGCATGGGCTGGTGGATAGAACATTGGACAGCAACTCAGCAGGCCTGATTTCTATGTCCAGCGTTGCAACTGGACTCTGGGTGATGTCATCTCCATGTGCCTCAGTTTCCCCATCTATAAAATATGGATAATGATACTTCTCACCTTTGTAAAGCGCTTTGTGATCTACAGATGAAAAAATACTATATAAGAACCAGTTATTTTTCATGGTGTTTTACACATTTGGCTTCTTTGCTGGGATACTGCTGGCTGGGGCAAGCCAGCAAGAACTGGAAATTTTGTGGCAAAGGCCATTCTCATGATGTATCCAGCCTGATTTACTTTCCAAAGAACGTCTAAGAAATTTGGACATGAGCAGCCAGATTTCTGAATGTTCATTAGAGTTGTAAAAAAGCCCATGGTGCCCTCTGATTGGGTAATAACGATACTGAGAGCAGACGCTCAGCTGTCCTGCCGTGGCGCAATGGGAGTCAAATGTCTTTCAGATGTCCATTTTTATAATGTTATAGTGTAGTTTATTCTGTCATCCCTTCTACTGCTCCTTGCCAACGAAGTTGGATCATTCCCTACACCATCCATGGTATGATGGAAGCCTCATTTCAGGCTGCATTTCTAACTCTCTGGATGCCCTCACCATCACCATATTTGGCATTCATGTGCTGTTCTCTTCCCTAACCTGCCGTGTCCCTTTCAAAGGGGCACCCTAACTCACATTGCTGGTACCTCATGCTGAGAGCTGCCCCATTTTGTTCAGTGGGACTACTCATGGAGTAAGCATGTGTCTACATGGGGAGAGGAGTTGATGTGAAGATTTTTTTATACCACTTGACATGAGAAAGGATGGCAGAATCACAGTGGGGTGCAGTCAGTGCCCTTAGCTTTTCCATACACCTCTAATCACTGATACATTGTTTTTGAACATTAGGAAAAACTTTGTCCCTGTGTTTTTCCAAGGCAATAAGAAATAAGCAGTGTTGCATGTCTAAAGGAAAACTCCAGCCTACTTTACATCCTTTTCAATTTGTGGTGGTACCAGCCATGTTGAAAATGACAGCACATATGTTATGACTGCTTGAATTTTCAGAAGTCTTTGGTTAAATTCTATATAAATTGGTTCCTGCTTAAGATAGAAACTTGTAAGAATCCTTAATAAGACATGGAAACAGATAAAGAGCTAGTGTAAGAAACAGAAAACAGATACTGCTGGTAAGAAAAACCATGTCCACTCTAGGGGGAAGTATTAAGTGGGTCCCACATGGATTAAGACTCAGATCTCTGCTGCCTTTTATCCATATAACTGATCCAGACAGCAGGATCAAGTTTAAGTGGTCACATTTGCTGATGCTGATTGGAGAGCAGCAAATACAAAGACAGCTGCCAGAGAAATTCAGGAGACATAGACATGCTTTAGAGCTCGGCTGAAGACTATTCACAGATATATATATATATATTCACAGATAGGTTGATTTGGATCGCATACTGGTTTTATTCTGACACCCCACCATTGATTTCAATAGAGTTACTCCTGATTTCATAGAATCATATAATCATAAAATATTAGAGTTGGAAGGGACCTCAGGAAGTCATCTAGTCCAATCCCCTGCTCAAAGCAGGACTATCCTCAGCTAAATCATCCCGGCGAGAGTTTTGTCTAGCCGCAGCTTAAAAACCTCTAAAGATGGAGATGCCACCACCTCCTTAGGTAACCCATTCCGATGCTTCACTACCCTCTTAGTGAAAAACTTTTTCCTAATGTCCAACATAGACCTCCCCCACTGCAACTTGAGATTATTGCTCCTTGTTCTGTCATCTGCCAACACTGAAAACAGCCTAGCTCCATCCTCCCTGGAACCCCCTTTCAGGTAATTAAAAGCTGCTATCAAATCCCCCCTCATTCTTCTCTTTCACAGACTAAACAGGCCTAGTTCTTTCAGCCTCTCCTCATAAGTCTTGTGCTCCAGCCCACTTATCATTTTTGTTGCCCTCCGCTGAACTCTCTCCAACTTCTCCACATCCTTTTTGTAGTGGGAGGCCCAAAACTGGACATAATACTCCAAATGCAGCCTCACCAATGCCGAATAGAGGGGAATAATCATTTCTCATGATCTGTTGACAATTCTCTTACTAATGCAGCCCAATATGCCATTAGCCTTCTTGGCAACCAGAGCACACTGCTGACTCATATCCAGCTTCTTATCCACTGTAACCCCCAGATCCTTTTCTGAAGAACTGCTGCCTAGCTCGTCAGTCCCCAGTCTGTAGCTGTGCATGGGATTTTTCCGTCCTAAGTGCAGGACTCTGCACTTTTCCTTGTTGAATCTCATCCGATTTATTTTGGCCCAATCCTCCAATTTGTTTAGGTCCTTTTGTATCTTATTCCTATCTTCCAGGGTATCTACTACTCCCCCTATGTTAGTGTCATCTGCAAACTTGCTGAGGTTAAGCTCACCAATTACTTCTTTGTTAAGCCAAGCTGGTTGCCTACCAAACTTGCTATTCTTTCTGCACATTGGGATGGTTTGTTCCACAGTAATTGATTTATACCACAGTAATTGAGAACAGATTCAGGCCCAAGTAGATTAGTGTAAATTTACATTTTTGTTCCAGAAAGGGAAGGAAGAGAAAGAGAAAAGCAGGTCCCCAAACACAACATTGAATCAGGCAGGCTTAAATCTCATAATAATTAAAGCACTTCTTCAGTGAGGAATTGCGGGCCCCCCAAGCTGCATTTGGCACAGTGTGGGCACTATGTCACTTTTCTGTCCCTCCATGCACCCTGATCATAGGGACAGCCAAAGACTGGTTCAGCCCAGGGTTCAATTTAGAACAGCCTCAGGGCTTGTCTAAGTTACGTCAGCTAGTAATGGTCCCCAGTAATGTGCCCTGGATTCCCAGAGTTCCTAGTACTCCAACCATGCCTCCACCCACACCCACAGAAAGCATTCTGTGGCAGGAGGGGGTAGTTTAGAACCATCTCATTGACAGGGTTATGCCAGGGATGAATTTGGCCCAACGTGGCTACATACATTGATGTTTCAACCTTGAAACTTAGTAAAGCTGGTCAAACATTTTGTCACATAAGGTGGCTAATAAAGGGAATCTTTCACCTCTGTGTCACTGGTTTTAATGTGGCCTAGGCAGGGTTTGAGTTTAAGTCATTACCAGCTGGTGGCTGTTCTGTGTGAAATGATGAGATGGCATTTTCAACCCTATCCCAAGTGACAGAAACCATCTCCAAAGAAGCTCCCTTACTTACAGTCAGCAAAAAGACCAAAGGACTGAATGATAATTAGCTTTTGGAATAACTTTCCAGGGGACATGGTAGGTTCTCCATCATCTGAAGTCTTTAAATCAAGACTGGATGTCTTTCTAACAGATATGCTATAGCTCAAACAACAGTTAAGGGCTTGATGCAGAAATTACAGGTTGAGTTTCTGGGACCTGTTTTATTTAGGAAGTCAGACTAGATGACCAGAATGGTCCCTTCTCTCCTTTAATATATTTATATATTTTATCAGACTGGAGACTGAACTCCTCTCTCATTCCTAAAGGTAGCCAATCCAGGCTAAGGGTGTGATCCATTAGTAGAAAGTGTGAGGAAACTTGCACTGCTGTCTTTCCTCTTTCTGTGAATGGAAAAAGAGTTCAGATTTCAGAGCTGTCAGTCAATTCACAAGCACCAAATTTAGTTGCAAAACATTTCTAAGAAGTTCCATTAATGGAATGTTTTACAAAATGGAGAGAAAACAATATAGCAAATCAATTTTCCTAAAATAATGATAAGGAAATACATGGAGGACATGACAAGAAAAACATATCTCTGTACAGTGAAGAGCCAGACATTTTACAGAGGTCTGTGTGAGGATAGAGTAATATATACTTCTCTAAATGTGCCAGCACAATAGATGCCGCAGGCTGTATTCATAGTTAGTGGAAAAATCTGCTTCTCAGATGTGATTGATCAGTGTTAATGGTAACAATATCACAAAAAAGGTAACCAGAAATGTAAATCAACGGGGAACTTTATAGGCTCAGCTAATAAGTCTGCCTGTAATATGTGCAGCTGAAGCTAACAATAATGCATCAGATTGTAATAAAACAGGAGGGAAAATCAAGGATTCAAAATTTGCTTTAGTGTTCTCAAATCATACAGCTTAGTGATAGGAGCTTTCTGGGAACACACAGCTTAAAAAAAGTTTTATTCACATAGCCTGCAAAGTTAGAGTGGGTGAAAGCTGTGTTCTCAAACCTGGCCAGCCCTAAGCACAGGGCTGAGAGTATGACTGCAAAGAGCCCTGCATCATAAGGAACTTCATGCAGCTGCTATCAGGGTTTGTCCCTCCCCCCCGATGACCCATCTCTGTGAGATTGGTCAAAGATTTCAGATCAGTTGCAGAGGAAAGAGGCTAATTAGAAGATAAGATCCTGCACTCAAGAGAAAGATACAGGTAATAGATCAGAACAATTCAGTGGATCCCAGCAAAGAAGTACTTGGACCTCAGTATTGTTCTTTAATATAGGAGGGGAGGAGGAATGGGGATAGTAGTGAGGAGATGCCCAAGGCCACTGGCATAGCCAGTGAGGAGGGAGAAAGAGTCAGCTGTCAAAGTGGGAGAGTTGAGCAATCAGCCTCTAACCACACAAGGGAACATTTGTGTAGACTAGGATGAACACTGTGGTGTGAAGAGTAGGAATACTCCATGGTAAGCCCTTTCAATCTGATATGGCAACCAGAACTCTCTTCGGTATTCCCTGAATGCTTGATAGTAACCCTCCAAACTAAGGCTGGGCAAAGAATTCCAAAAGAAGTTAAAGGACATCCATACTAACTAGATTTATTGCAGCTCACTTGGAACTTTTCCAAGCACTTGTTTGGCAGATCTGATGTAGTGATGTGCTATGACTTTTTGTGTGTATGTGTGTGCTACTATGTGAAGATTCTCCAGTCAAAGACCCTATCCTGGGTCACATGTGGCCAGATCAAAATGTCCATATGGAGAAGTGGCTAATAATCACTACCCCCCCAAGCTCTGGAGACTGGATCTTCCAGTGGGAAGTCTCTCCTTGGCAGGTATCTTTTCCTGGTCGTTGGCCATCTCCTGCCAGCTGAACTTTAGGGAGGACTTTCACAGTGTGGAATCTTCAGAGTTAATATTGCCATATGGTCATGTTATGAAATAACTTCTTTTCTGGTTATGGAAATTGAGGATAAGTTTGTATTCATTCAGTTTTGTGACTAAAAGCTGGACCAGCATCTGAGCCCTTTCTCCTAATTGAACCTGTTGAGAGATCCCTATTGAAGAAAATAAAAAGGAGCATAAACTCTGGCAAGTGAAGTGTAAAAGTATGATTAGGCAAGTAAAAAACAATTTGAAGAGCAACTAGCAAAAGACAAAAAAACTAGCATCAACATTTTTTGAAGTACATCACAAGCAGGAAGCCTTCTGAAAAATCAGTGAATGATTACGATACTAAAGGAGCACTCACAGAAGACAAGGTCATTTCAGGGAAGCAAAATTAATTCTTTGTATCAGTCTTCATTGCAGAGGATGGGAGATAAATTACCAAGTGATCATTCTTTTTGGCTGACAAATCTGAGGAACTATCCCAGATTCAGGTGTCAATAGAGGAGGTTTTGGAACAAATTGATAAGTTAAACAATAATAAGTCACCAGGACCAAATGATATTCACCCAAGAGTTCTAAATAAACTCATATACAAAATTACACAACTACTAACTGTGGTATGTAATTTATCACTTAAGTCAGCCACTGTACCAGATGATTGGAGGATAGCTAATATAATGATGATTTTCTAAAAAAGGCTCCATAGGTGATCCTGAAATTACAGGCCAGTAAGCCTAACTTCAGTGTCAGGCAAATTGATTGAAACTAAAGTAAAGAACAGAGTTATTGGAGAAATAGATAAACATATTATGTTTGACTACACATATTATGTAAAGGGAAGTCATGCTTCACCAATCTATTAGAATTTTTGAGGGTGTAAATAACTATATGGACAAGGTGATCTAGTCGATATAGTCTACTTGGACTTTCAGAAAGCTGTTGACAAGGTTCCTCACCAAAGGCTCTCAAGCCAAGTGAGCAGTCATATGATAAGAGGGAAGGTCTTCTCATGAGTCAGTAAACAGTTGAAAGATAGGAAACTAAGGATAGGAATAAATGGTCAGCTTTCACTGTGGAGAGAGGTAAATAGCAGGGTCCCACAAGGATCTGTTGAATATATTTAAAATGAACTGGAAAATGGGATAAACAATAAGGTGGCAAAGTTTGCAGACAATACAAAATTACTCAAGATAGTTCAGTCCAAAGCTGATAGTGAAAAGTTAAAAAGGGATCTCACAAAATTGGGAGACAGGGCAACAAAATGACAAATGAAATTCAGTGTTGTTAAGTGCAAAGTAATGTACACTGGAAAACCTAATCTTAACTATACATACAAAATAATGAGTTCAAATAGCTGTTACCACTCACAAAAGAGATCTTGGAATCATAGTGGATAGTTCTCTGAAAACATCTGCTCAGTGTGCAGTAGCAGTCAAAAAAGCAAACAGAATGTTAGCAACCATGAGGAAAGGGATAGAAAATAAGACAGAAAATATCATAATGCCACTATATAAATCCATGGCATGATCACACTTTGAATAGTGCATGCAGTTCTCGTTGCTCTATCTAAATAAAGATATACTAGAATCTGAAAAAGTACAGAGAAGAGCAACAAAATGATTAGGGGTATAGAACAACTTCCATGTGAGGAGAGATTAAAAACACTAGGACTGTTTAGCTTAGAACAGAGATGACTGGGGGAGGGTATATGATAGACAACTATAAAGTCATGAATGGTGTGGAGAAAGTGAATAAGAAAGTGTTATTAACTTCCTTCACGTACTACAAGACCCAGGGGGTCATCCAATGAAATTAAAACAAATGTAATGAATTTCTTCTTCACACAATGCACAGTCAACCTGTGGAAATCATTGCCTTGGGATGTTGTGAAGGCCAAAACTATAACTCATTTCAAAAAAGAATTAGCTAAGTTCATGGAGGATAGGTCTATCAATGGCTATTAAATAGTCAGGGACACAAAAAGGTCAGAGACACAATTTCATACTCTGGGTGTCCCTAACCCTCTCATTGCCAGGAGCTGCGCCTGGATCACAGGTGTTAGATCACTTAATAATTGCCCTGTTCTTTTCTTTCCGTCTCAAGAATCTGGCACTAGCCACAATCAGAAGACAGAATATTGAGGTAGTAGACCATTGGTCTGATCCAGTATGGCCAATCTTATACTCTTATCATTCTGACCTATTCACTTCAGAAGATAACAGGTGCTGACAAGTTAGGATTTTAGATTCTACAAATGAATTCTCTAACCTCTAAATCAATCCGTAAGGTCACGATAAATTTGATTTCTGCAGACATCCACCAATTTTGTCTGGGAGGAAAAAAGAGTACATAAATAAGTACTGTCTAGGAGCACCTATTTAGTTACAAGAGGAATTGGGAACATCAGCCGAACAAACATTTTCCTTCTTCTTACCATTAGTTGTTCTGTTCTGTTTTAATAAATCATGTCTCAGAACACCTGGTAGTTCAACCTGAACAAGCTCCCTCTGAATCTCTTGAATGGTGATTTCTTTTCACAATTTTTTTAAGTTGTCTGCTGTTGTTTTCTGATCTCAGGAAGAGCTCTTTTATTTTAAGCCAATTTTCACTTCTTATTTGAAAATCTCTCTCTATCTCCCCATTCCTCCCTCCCACATTTCTGTTGTGTTAAACTATGAATTCTGGATTCAACAGTCAAACTGCAAGCTTTTAAGAACACTCACTCTCTTTAAATATATCCAAACAAGCTGGTTTGGTTTCCCCTGCATCCCCTATCTTTCAGTTCAAATTTAATTCAGATAAGATGCTTATGTTTTCCACCAGGTTTTAAATTTAATTTTTCTGTATGATACCTATCAGATGGTGTACGTTTGTATGTGTGGGGGGGCATGCATACACACACACAGAATTCGATAGGTCACACAGGAAAGTTAAAGGGATATGCTAGTAGAAATTGTTTAATCTATGCATATAGTTTGTAACGTTGTAAATTCTAAATGAACTGTGGAAGAATTTGTTGGTGTCTTGGTTTCTCTAATATAATGTGTCCTTTCTTTTATTTTTTTCCACATTAAATCCATTAGCTCATAAGGAACATGCAGAAATAGCCCAGACAGGTGCAAGAAGATTAAGGTAAATGCCTTTCATCGTGCATGTTCATTTTGAGACTGGTTGTTCCCCTCGCTTTAATCAGTCAGGAGCTAAGGCAAATTGGCAGTTCTATTCTATTCTATGTAGATTTTTATATGATGCTCATCACCATCATATCTGAGTAACTTCCATTAGTACATTAAGCAATGTGACTATATATCTGTCACGTGTGGCTTGTTTCTCTCTAGCAGGAGAAGCATGTGGATTGGAATGATTTCATAAGGGTTTTATTTACTGACTTATTTGTTAAATAATTATACCTATTGCTATGTGTTTGTATTAAAGAAGTCAAGGTCAAACAAATATGCCTTACATTTGGAGTGGGAAGTGGTGTGGTTTGTGATGGTCCTTAGATTCCAAGAGAGTTTACTCCACATTCTCACACTCACCCCAGAGAAGGTTCTTTCTCCCACACAGATGATCTTTACCTTATTGTTGAGAGTGCCATCATGCCAAAGGAGTGATATGTTGATCAGCTTATGCCAGCTAAATCCGAATAATAGATTTTCACATCCGGATTTCATAGACACCAATATTTAAAATGTGGAGTAATTTAACAGAGTAAGATTGAAGAGGAAAGTCAACGTAAATCTGCAAATACCCCACTTCAGTCTATTATAGGATCAGTTTTTAGAAGATAAATAATATCAGTGCTTTGATGGGAGATCTTCAAAGGAAACTTAGGTTGTTGTAGGACGTAGCGCTCGTGATTCAGAAGTTGGTGCTCTTTCCCATGGGTGGGTATTAAACAGAGCCTTCATAGGTTTAAGGGATGCTGTGATTCCAGAGTGTTGTATGTCATACAAAGTATAAATTGAGATCCTCACTAGCTGTCCAATGACCCTACTTTTTGACTTCTCCCCATCTGCAGCTAAGATCATCCCATATACTATAGTGGGAAGACAGTACGATTCAGCCCTTAGGGACCAGGTTTAGTGCTTTCCTGAGAGAAAGATTTATTAGTACTCTGTAGATTGCTCTTCTAACAGTAGAGTTGATCAAAATTTCTCAACTATTTTTTTTTCTGTTGGAAAATGGTTTGTTTTGATTGACATTTTCTCTGGGACAAAGTTGATTTTGATTAAATGTATGTTTTTTCCAACTTGGAAAACTGAAACAAAAAAATCATTTCAAGTCAACGTTTGAAAGCAAAACATATTTTTATCTCAAAATCTCAATTTGAAACAAAATAAGAAATGCTGAAATGACATATTGCAATTATCATCATTCTGAGATGTTCAATCATTTTATTTTGATCATTTTCTGCCTCAAAACTTTTCACAATTTTTTTCCTTTTGCAATTGGTTTTGAGATTTTTACTTTTTGTTTTGACTTTGAAGAGAAAACAATGTTGACATGTCCTGTGAATGTAAAATTCAGCACCTCTATCTATCAAAAATCAGGAAAAACCTAACTATTGCCACTTTTAAAGGATGATGCATTTCTTTGAGGAAGCTTTCCCCTAGTAATGAAGCAGCAAAAAAGCCTAACTATGGTCTTCTGAAAGATTGTCACCAACAGGTATTAGAAAGTAAGGCGGAGTGTTTATATCCAGCCATGAATGTAATAGGTTGTGATTCATCTAGAGCTTACGATCAGAAAGGACCACCAGATCTTGCAAAAGTTGCATCGCTACTAAAGAGAAGGGGAATATTAGCGAAAGAACAAAACAGGTAGAAAGATCTTCCACTGGCCCTTAGTGAAAGATAAAATAAGTGCACAGTAGAATAAATCCCTAAAAATATGAGGGAGAGTGATGATTTGCCACATTCTCATTTATAGCAATCCTAACAATGAAACTGAATTACAAGCAGATGAAAAAGTTTCCATGGCCAGCCGTAGTGAGCACAATATGGGAAAGGCATGTTATGCCACATATCCTTAGACACTGCCATTTGACCGAGCCACATCCTTGCACAGGCAATGAATCATTTCCTTCGGTAGCTCCTCTCCATTTTTCCTTAACTGTTTTATTTACAGTTGCGATGGGAAAAAGCTTTAACTTTTCTTCCCCCTTTTACTAAGTGAATGAGGAACAAGAGTGGAAAATGTTTTCTCCCCCCTCAATAGAAAACAAGTCTGTCTGGATACACACACACAGAGATCGGATTGGCTTATGAGTAGAAAATATTAACTAATGGAAGGCAGGATCAGATCCTGTCCCAAGCTACAATTTCTTTTATGCTGTCAGGTCTTTGAGCTTCATCCCTGAATTTTAGCAATGGGCTGAATTTTATTAACTTTTTGGTTTTCATATCTGCCAATGAAGACTGTCTTTTATTTTATATTATTTTATTTTATTGTGTACCCCAATACCTTTGAGAGCTCTACCCTGCCTTTCAGATCAGAAAAATAGACATTTGAAAGTCAAAATGACCCATAAGCATAATAGGATGAAAGTGAGCATAGGAAACTCTAGGGTGTATAGCAAAAACAAACTTCTGTAAAATTAAAGTTATTAAACTGTGGACAAGTCCTCCACAATCTACAGAGCTGATAGAAAGCTATAGAACATTTTGCTACATTCTGGGGAATTCCAGTCCAAATGTTTCCAAAATCTGCCTGGACCAAATCCCACTGTTAGAGGACAAGAAGCTGAATGTGAGTCAATAGTGTGCTCTTATTGCCAAGAAGGCAATATTGGGCTGCATTAAGTAGGAGCATTGATAGCAGATTGAGGGAAGTGATTATTCCCCTCTATTCAGCACTGGTGAGGACTCATTTGGAGGATTGTGTCCAGTTTTGAGCCCCTCACTACAGGAAGGATATGGACAAATTGGAGAGAGCCCAGTGGAGGGTAACAAAAATGATTGGGGGGCTGGAGCACATGAGTTATGACGAGAGGCTGAGATAACTAGGCTTGTTTAATCTGCGGAAGAGAAGAGTGAAGGGAGATTTGATAGCAGCCTTCAACTAACTGAAGAGGGGGTCCAGGGAGGATGGAGCTAGGCTGCTCTCAATGGTAGTAAATGACAGAACTAGGAGCAATGGTCTCACATTGCATTTGGGGAGCTTTAGGTTGGATATTAGGAAAAACATTTTCATTAGGATGGTGGTGAAGCACTGGAATGGGTTACCTAGGGAGGTGATGGAATCTCCATCCTTAGAGGTCTTTAAGGCCTGGCTTGATCAACCTCTGGCTGGGATGATTTAGTTGAGGTTGGTTCTGCTTTGAGTGGGGGTTGGACTAGACAACCTCCTGGATCCCTTCCAACCCTAATCTTCTGTGATTCTTTGATTAGGGCCAGATCTTCAGCTGATGTAAAGTGTAACTATATTGTAGTCAGTGATGAGCTAACCCAGCTGAGAATTTGGACCCTATGAATTAAATAAGTCCCTTCATTCCACTTAGGCTTGTCCTGAAAGAAAAACTCTCCCTCACTGTCCCAAGACCTTTAATTAATTTCTCAAGATTTTCCAGCTTCCTATCTAGTTTTCCCCACCGTTTTTCTTCCCTGGATGATTTATGCTCTCTTGAGATCCTTTTCCTCCAAGATTCCTATGCCGAGGGAAAAACATATAAAATATTTGATAGAACAGTCAGTAATTTTTCACAACTATAAAACTTAATAATAACTACACAATCAGAAGAGGACAGCTGTAAAAATGAATGGAAGAAAAGAGAGAGGATGAAGCAAGAGAAGACAAAAGGATGAGGAAAAGGGGTAAGAGTGAGCTCCTTTGGAAAAGGAAGAAGATGAAATTGTAACCTTACCGAAGCATGCTCAGTGCTGTATGGTATTTAGATAAGATGGAAGTAAATCTGTCAGTGTACCTTATCCAAAATGATTATTTTCTTGCCTCACTGCAATTACTATTCACAAATATTCACAGAAATAGTGTTTTAGTCGTTTTGCAGAATGGTTGTTCTTGTGCACGTGAAATAAGCGCATGGGCCAGTTCTATTTAATAATAGTACAGAATCATTGTCATGTCCAAGGCTCAGATCCTCAAAGGTACTGAGGCACCTCACTATCAGGGAGTTACACTTTGGGGAGCAGAGCCCAAGTGTGCAAAGTTTAAAATGCAGAGTGAACACCTGCTCACCTTATACATATGAGCAGTTGTATCAGAATTGATCGAGACTGCTTGTATTAATGAGGCGAAGGTCACTGGTCCCCAGATTGGTGGCAGCTCTGTGCGTTAGTTAAGACTAGAAGCTATTTTGCAGGCAGTGACATGCAGGGATTAGAGATGGGAATTTAGAGTCAGATCTCTGGAGTTCTCTTCTCAGCTATGGCACTGGTTCTGGACAAGTCATATGGAGTCAGATTTTAAAAAAGAGCTTAGGGCCATATTTTCAGCTGCTCACAAACCATAATGGGAGCTAGAGCTTCTAAGAGGTCGTCCCCTTTTTAGCCACTTAAATAAAAGCTACATTTTCAAAACTACTCAGCACCCAGAAGCTCCAACTCTGATATTATGGCCACTCCGCTCCTCTTGATTGTGGGTGCTGTGCAATTTGAAAGCCGGCTCTCAGACTCTCTGTGCTGATTACCCCATCAGCGAAGTTGATGTATAACTTACCTATACCCGCATGCATTCTGTTGAGTGATATTTGTAAAGGTCTTGGAGATCCTGAGATGAAAGGCTCTATAAAAATAGAAAACATTATTATTTTTTAGCTGGACAAGACGTACCCTATTTGAGCACTACCAAATACATTAGACAGTCTAAATTTCCCTTAAACCTCGTTATAAAGTCAAACATATTTAGACATGCAAGGCTGTGGAATGGACTATATCACATAACTGGAGAATCTCCTTTTAAAAGGAACATCATAACCAAAGCATTCAGATTTTTAAAAAAGTAATCAACCTTATTCCTTTCTTTCTGATACACCACTGAATTCCACTAATTTAAAAGTCTTTTAGGTCTTGTATTGTGCTCACAGCAGACATTGCACTATCGGATATTGCTTTGCCGTTCACTTGCTTTAATTTGAAATGAAGTGTAAAAAAACCACTCTTTGAACTGCTTATTTTGTGTAAAAGGGAGGAAAATGGAAGTATAAACTGAAGATTTAGTAGCTATTTCTTAGTTACAAGGATTATATTCCGTTAAAGTAACAAAATTAGGTGAGATGGAAAAAGAAAATCTAAGTGACCGGTAAAAGCTTCACTCTTTACCAGCTGTAAAGGATATACACAGGAAGTATATGTTCTTTTGAAGAGAAAATTTCAAATTTCAAATTGAAATATACAATATAAGGTTAAAAACAAAAAGAGAAAAATCTGTGAAAAAGTGGTGATGGTGTTTTGTTGTTTTGGTTTTTTGTTTTTTGCTTTTGTTTCCCAGTTCCTGTCTACTTGTAATAGAATCCTGGTATCAGCCTTATTTTCAAAACCAATAAACCCAATATGGAGGGAGAGGGGAATCCTAAAAGCTTGGAATGGAAGCATTGAATAACTCAACTACCATTAAAGATATTGTCAAAGTAATCTAAGACCCCAAAACTCTTTTTGTGTGTGTTTTTGTTTGTAAATAAATGTGTTGTAGAAAGTCTAACAAGCCTAGAAATGTTTCCATGTTATTTGTTTTATATATATTTATATATTCAACAAAACTGTGTTTTGTTGTGGGTCATTAGTTTGAGGTAGTTTCAAACATTCCTCTGAGGTGCCTGTGAATGCAAACAGCAACTAGGACATGAGATCAGAATAGCGAAATTTACTAGAAACAAGAGAAATGGAGAAATGTAGTCTCAGTGTCCAAGATGAGTGAGATAGAGAAAAATAAATTTTAGCTGAGCAGTCTTGGGGCCAGGGAGCCATGTGCACAAGGAAGGATCTATCCCACAACTGGTCCCTAGCCAGGAAGTATGAAGCTGCTTTTGGTGTTAGAAAATCATGCAAATAAGTTTTCTGACCCTCAGAGCAGCTTTATACAGATTCCCAGCAACAATTATTTGCATTTTTTCCTGTTTCTTTACCATCTTACAGAGTGGTATAAATTTAAAAATTAAATAAATAAAAATTTTGATAAAGTTTTTTCCAGCAGTTTTGATTCACCCCAATCTGTACAGAGAGAAGAGAGGTATGTGTGTAAAAGTAACACTAATTTTACTACTTTCTTATACATGAAAAACAGGTTCTCGTTGTTTTCTTGTATGTAGCTGATATCCTCCTAACATTTATAAAGCACTTCAAAAAATTATATTTGCCAAGCTGCAAATACATAGGATTTTCTAAACTTTTTTTTTTAAAATTGCATAGCTTAGCATAATGCTGATAATGTTGTTAAATGTATATTATAAAATATACAGGAGAAGCATGAGGCTGAAGTTAATATTACTTCAGTATAAGGCCCTTAGCATTTTAATTTCCTGAATGTTTAGTGTTTAATATAGAAAGTTCAGTGTTACAAAAATGAACTTTTTTGCATATATTTACATCACAGTAAGCTGCCTTTTAAGGCATTGTTTTGCATGTCTGTTACATTGATGTTTGTGTTCTGTTTGATGAAGTGAGCTCTGCTTATTGTTGGATCCAAAGTCCAAAGAAGATAATGGGAGTCATGCAAGTGACTTAATGGACTGGCTCAGGCCCATAGTTTGTACGTCACTTTAAATGGGTAAAATACTTTGGGATTCTTCAGGAGAAAACTCACTAGACAAATGAAAGGTCATTACTATTGTTGTAATATGTTGAACACTGATTCTGAACAGCACGGTATTTCTTTAACAGCTTGCTGGCTGAGCGGAAGTTCTTTTAATGCATATATATAAGTATATAAACTGGTAAAGAGTTTGATCAGATTATATTAAATTATATCATCTTGACAGTGGTTTTCCTGTCTCCTTTATTTCTGCCAAGGATCATAGCTGGCCTTTGTGTGGGTCCACAAATTATAGGTGGATACAAGGAACCATTCCCTCCAGGTCACAGGCTCCCACCGATGAGTGTGGACTATCCTGAGTACAGGAACTTCAACCTGTCAGGGACTCTCCCACCCCCAAGCATGCAAGCTACTCCACAAGGTCATGCTAGAGGCAAGGCCATGACTTTGCATCACCCCTCTGGACTGACTGGTGGACAGGAATGAACCTCTGAGAGCAGCACGTAGCCTACCAGAGTTCTTCCAGACAGGAGTCGCAGTCCAAGATGGGCCTTTAATGACACGATCTGGCCTGAAGTTCACAAGGATCTAAAATAAATCTGGCAAGGTGAAAGAGTGGGGGGAGAGGAATGACAGTCATATGCATACCCTTGTCTTCAACTGGAGGGAATGTCAGCCCTGCACAAGCCTATGCTGCATCTTCTTGACAACTGAGCTGGTGAAGTTGCAGTATTAGGTCCCGTTCCTGCTCCTAGTTTTGGCCCAGGTTCTCAACTAAGTCTAAGCTGTGACCAGATATAGTGGAGAATGGTGGCTGCAGGTTTCAGTTGTCATTCCCTCATCCCCAGACACGGGTCCCTGGTAGAAGTTAGTGCGGCAGGAGGACCATTCTAACTTCCTTTGCTGATCTAAGCACCAAGAAACCATGCAGGAGTAGGGAACCAGCCATAGTGGAATTTAGCTTCATCATGACCTTTACACATGCCTCGCCTGAACCAGACATGGCCTCCTCCCACTTAGAGGCAGCCAGCCATGTTTAATCCAGCAGAGATTTCCCTCTGAACAAGGGAATTCTCTGGCCCATTTAAGGACAGTCTGCAATGCCTATCCTTTATGGATTTAGCAGACCTTTACTGTGAGAGCCTTAGATGGAAACTGCTAAGCCTTTATTAGCATTAGTATTGCTTTCATTATTATTACCATTATTAAATATAAAATGAAAACATCACTAGACATTTAGCAATAGTACTTTATACAGCTAATTTCCTTTCTTTCTTCAGCCTGTATCATGAATCATGGTCCCACTTTCTAATCACCTTTTGCACTGATCATGCTAGCCAGGGAAGCACAAGGGAGATGGAGAAATCCCTCCATGTGCTGCGGAACACTATTAGGCCTGAGTAAGGCATAATGTGTCCAGAATTTCCTGCACCTTTAAAAAGATTTAATATGTGCTCTCTCTCCCACAGCTCTGGCAGTGCTTCTCACAGGGGGGCAGTACCCTACCCTGGCACACTCCGTCTTGGGTGGTATGTGATGGAGGAACAACAGCTACACCCTCTTGCACTCCTGGTGCACAAACAGCCAGATTATGGCTGTTACTCTGTGGGTGTGTCTCTACCCACTCAAAACCCCCAATCCATGCCTTAGGAGATACATGCAAGGTAGTCATCATATAGTTCTGTCTTTTTAACTACTAAATGCTTCGATCATCAGCAGTTAGTTAAAAAGCTTTCAAAATATATGTAAGAGACATCAAATTGCTTAGCTGACAAATATATAATTGTAAAAACTGCTTAATTCCATTTTGATGCCTATCAGTTCCTCTACAGTTTAACAGTGTATCATTTTCTTGTAATCTAGGTAATTACTTGGGCAGTCAATGATCCACCTGGTGGATGATGATGATCTGTTATAGCAGGCACTTATCAGATTACAGTTTGGTGCTGATAACTTACCATTTAAACAGTTAAATAGCAATCACACTCCAGCAGAACACTTTAGATAGGTGCTGATAATTTCATGTGAAGGATGTTCTTGACACCAGCAAAACCTGTTGGACTAGTTAAAAGGGTCAGAGGTATCATGGCTACGGTATCAGCTGGCTGCAATACTATTATAGGATTTCCTTTATTTTAAGACATTCAAGAAGAAGAAGAAAGAGAGATAAACAGAGAACCAGCCATCATAGGTCTGTATCATTTAACACAAGTTAAATTTCCTACATAATCTTACATACAGTAACTTGCTGTGCAGGACATTCAGTCTTCAGAGAGCTCAAAGAAAATTCATTTGGTATTTCAAAAAAGGTGAGTGTTTAAAGTTTATAATCTAAACATTTGTATTTGTTTTGTAAATTGTCTCAAAACTACAGCAATTTAAATGAATTGGCTATCCAGTTTATAGTAATATTATCAAAGAAATCTACTGCACCAGAAATCTGGGAATATTTCTACTTAGTATCATTACATGCATATTACCAAATGGTCATTCTACAGCTGACTGAATTTTTTTCAAATTTATAAATTTAAAAAATGTCTAATCTGGAAAAAACTGAAAAAGGGGTAAAAAAATTAAAATAGGATTTCAATTTCCCTCATCTTTTTGTTGTTGGTTTTTTTTTTTTGGACCAGTCGCAGTCATCACTATAGCATCTGTACATTAATATCTGATAATCATGTTTAGGAAGCTTACTCTGGCGATCATATATGTGCTGAAGGAGGTAATAAATGATTTTGAGGAATTGCAATTCAAAGGCAAATAGTTAGCCTATGGAGTAGTCCTGCTGTGTGCTTATTTATTAGGCAGACAGAAAGGCTATATCCTTTTGACTCACCTGTGCACAATGTTTATGAAATTGGTTTGTCCCTCATTATTCACTGACATAAATTATCAGGATTTCCTGTCAGCATTTGTCCAGCAGATACTTTCTGCTGATTAAAGATAGGACACATTTAAAAACTCTGATGGTTGTCTCTCCATCTTCAACTGATGGACAGGAGGAACTGGGGAAGGCCACTAGCAAACCAATGTGAGTGAAACTATCACTCTTGAATCTACACAACCATTTGCCCGGGGCATTCAGGAATGTTAGACAGTTAAACAGCTCCACTGATTCTGAGCATCCTTCTCACTTTGGACAGTACGGGTACTGCTTGCTGTTTTATTAATTGTTCTTGTGCCATTTGACTTGCTGAGCTTATCTATCTGCAGGTTACATAGGAGGAAAATGTTTTCACTTTCCGTGAAATAATCTTTATGTTTTTTTGCCTTTTTACTTACTTTGAGATCATTATATTCAGTCCAGGGAAATAAATACATAAAATGAATCTTTTACATAACATTACTTTGTACAGACTGTTTTCTAATCAAGGAAGTCAGCACAAAAAGTAATTGCCTTAAGCTTTAGTGGGAAAAATATAGGCTAAATACAGGACAAAAGCTTTATTGCTAGAAGCACTGTTAAACAGTAGAATAAGCTGTCAAGGGAAAGTTCTGCTATTGCCACCATTGGAGTCATTTATGGCTAGAATGGATGCCTACCTAGCAAGGCTAGCTTAGGGATAATTACATCCAATCTTGTCATGACATGGATGAAGCAATAACTAAAGGCCTAATTGTGCTATCAAGGCAGCGGCTCACAATGGGTGTAGCAGAACTCCTCTGTCTTGAAGAAACTTGGGATGCAGAATTCTGCCCTTAGAGGCCCAGTGCACAAATGTACTGAGCAGGCAACATCAGCTCTTCAATCCCACCCAATTAAAGCTTATGCCACCCATGCTTCTGTCAGGTTTCCTTTATTAATGTTTTTTTTCCATTATTAAATGACTCAAGAATTGGAGAATCTACCATGTAACTTGAAGGACTGTTCTGCTACAGTGCAGTAGGTTTTTCCATTGCAAATGCTTATTTAGCTGGACTAAGGACCTAGTTCCATATGTATTAAAGATAATAGCCAAACTCATATTGTATTTAATAGATGTATAGATTCAATGCAAATGATTCTGCTCCACTATTAGATATATTGAGTAAAGCTACTAGCTTTATGAGTTTATAGCATGAGCCATATTGAGGAAGATTTTATAGAATTCTGTTTGCAAAATCTCTGGAAATGGGAACTAATACAGGAATATATTGATCAAGCCTCAAAAATTTATCATTTTGCATTCTGATTACTATGCTCCATATTGCATATTCTGCAGAATAGCATGAAAAGTTCATGGACTGAATTCACATTACTTGAACTTACTGGAAAATTGTTCTTGGGCACTGAACGCCGACTGTAATATCATATCACCAATTACATGTTCAAACCACTGTCAATAATGTCACTTAATTGCATGCTGGAATATTAAATTCACTCCAAATGGTGAAATATGCATTTGACTTTGATTAGTTTATTACATAAATGCATTAGCTGGTTACTTAAAATTGATTATTAAGGTTTCAGTTTTATGCAGGAAATTGTTATGTTAATACAAGCACTTCTCTCTTTATTCTCCAATTACACAAAATACTCTACATGACACTGCAACTAGAAAAAAAAATACATTGACCTTGATCAGCATTTCAACTCATAAACCACAGGAGAACAAAGATGCGCTATCACATGAATCAAAAGCTCAACAATTTGTTTTACCATACATATGGATGCTACAAACAGATTGCTCTCTTACTTAAGAAAGTAGATCATCACTAGCCCCATTCTCTGTTCCTTTCATTAGCTTTCTACCCATTTAACCTACTAATGCATACACATCAAAACCATCTCCCTGGTTTAAAAGGGTTGATCCTGAGCGGAAGTAAATTGGCATCATTCCATTAACTTCACTGGAGCTATGCTGATTTTCACCAGCTAAGGATCTGGCTCCAAATCCCTCTGGGTTTTCTTCATTCTATCGTGATGATACTGTATCCAAAGTACATATCCCACAGATTATTTAATTTGATTGGGATCTCATGCAATGTCCTGATTTCCTCTCAAGAACTGAGATGAAGCTACAGTTCTCTCCCCAGTCTAGATACTGACATGGTGCTCATTGCTGTAGTACCTGAGTGCACTACAAACATTAAAAAAAAATCTCATAACACTCGTGTGAGGTAGGGAAGCATTATTACCCCTAGAATAGCCAATGGACTAAAGAAGAAAGACTAAACGATGATGCCTATTAAAGCCAAAGGACATTGGATTAGGTCCCAACTGATTTACCCAAAGTTACACAGGAAGCCCTTGGAATGTTTGGAAAGTGAAACAAGAAGTTATACATCCCAGACTAATGCTTTAACCACAAGGCCATCCCTCACTTGGAAGACCCTATAATGATACAAAATATCATTCAGCAATAATTATCCAAATAATAATTAAATACATTTGCTATGATTGCGTTCTGGCTTCTTCAGTGTTTTCTTTCCCCAGATTTTCTACCAAATGAGTCTACTGGCAGGATCCCGGCCATTTTGAGGGAATACTGCGGACTATTGAGGGAAAGCAAATTCTGATTTCATACTTACAAGTGTTTGGACAAACCACCCAATTCTAACAGCTGTGTCTTTCGACCCAGACACAGAAATAAACCATATGACCTACGTCTCCAGTCAAAACAGTTTGAATTTTGAATATTTACAATGAATACCACACTAACATGATACTGGCCAAGAATTCTTACTACAACAATTTGGCAAATAATTCTGAGTGATATATACATTAAAGATAATCACAATCTGTCCACAGAAATATAGGAAACTAAAAGACAAAATTAGCTAAATTACTTACAAATTATTTCCACAGCTCTAGTATATGGCATATAGAGTTCACTAAGCTCTGGAAAATTAAGGGAACAAAGTGCTGTCATTTAAATCATAGGACTTATAAAAAAGAAGTATATTTCTGAGAACAGTTGGTATGTATTCTCCTGGGAACTCATGGGAAGTGCTGAGCTTTTGCTTTTGAATTTCTTTTTAAGTGAAAAGCAACAAGCTAGTAGTAATGGATGGTGTAAAAGTTTAAAATCACCAATTTTAGTTGTATAGCTGTAAGACATATTCCTATTGATTCACTCCAGCCTCACAACAGTGAATTCTCTTAGGTTGTTTTTACAGTGCTTGCCATTTCTAAGCTATGTGAAGATCTGAAATGGGGATTTATTTCTAAAACATCTTGGTGTTCTACTAAATTATTAAAAACAATAGTATAATGTTTTGTATTCTGTGTATTGTATGGCACCTACTCTATTCCTTAAGGACATTTCTGTGTCTGTTCATCATGGCATATTCAGCTCTGCTGACTGCACAAATACTGAGTGTGACCCTTTCATACCCAGGGTAGCCATCTGATAATGCGAAGGTCAGGGAAGGCTGTAAAAGAAGAACAGATTCTCCCAGCACTGGTGCGTGACACTGAAGTCAGACTTCCCAACCAGCCACAAACAGTGCTTCTGATTCCCCCACACTAGTTATCAAGAAGCCACTATACAAATACACACAGCCCCCTTTACTGCATTTCAGCCTCTGGCTCCCAATCTGCCACTTGATCCAGTAAAGAGACCAGTTATTTAAACTCTATGCTCTTTACTAAAAAGGTTCCATCTGATCCCAAAGGATCAGCCACAGTGCCAGATCAATATAAGTTTGGATTTTACCCAAAATACCACTCTGCTTCAGGATGTTGGATAGTTTGGTTAATCCTTGCTGTCTCCTCCCACAGTCAATTTTTTTCTCTTAAGAATTTTTGTAAACTACTGAATAATATGCTTAATTCACAGATTCATATATTATAAGATCAAAATGACGTATTGCCATACCTTAGTCTGGCTTCCTGTATAACACAGGCCATATTTCCCTGACTCAATTCCTATTTGAATTAGAGGGAAAAAAAGATCCACTCTAAAAATTTCCAGTAATGGAAAATCCACCACAACTCTTAGAAAATTGTTCCAGTGGTTAATTAACCTCACTATTACACATGTGTGCCTTATTTCTAAGCTGAATGTTTCTAGCTTCATCTTCAAGCCATTGGATCATGTTCTGCCTTCGTTTGCTAGATTGAGGAAGCCTCTATTTCCACTTTTCTTTCCCTACTTATAAACTATGATCAAATCACCCCTTAATCACCTCATGTATTTGCAGGATCCAACCATTAGGAAAAGAAGACAAGTCCAGGTATGGGAGAACTGAAGGGACTCCATGTGAGACCAAGGTAGCAAGGACTTTTGGAGAAGTGTTTTTAAGAAGTTTTGATGGAGAACAGAAAATAGTTGGAAGCCAAGGAAGGAAAGTCCATTCAAATCATAGGGCTTCATGGTACGCCATGTGAAGTCATGAACTAGAGAAGGGGATGAAAGGAGAAGTAGGGAGAACAGACTGAAAGGAATAGAAAGTAGGAGAGAGGAAGCAGAGACAGATTCCAAATTTTTAATTGTAGTCACATCTGTTGGCACCAACTATTTAGGCATAAAGACACCAGAATTGGTAACAGTCTCATTGTTCAAAACATGGTTGTTATTATCATTTGATAGATGTAAATGTAACTGATAGTCTTGGTTCAATTTCATATAACCAGAAACCCATATCTCAAAACCATGATCACAAATGTCATACATTTCATTATTAATGCTCTCAGCAGAAAAAGACCAAGGATAGAAACCGGAACCCCTTCTGACATTAGCCACAGTCCTCTACGGCAAGTCTGAGGCTCATTGGCAACTCACTGTATGTGTGGGAAGCTTTCAGTGCCTCTGACCTTGCTGAAGTTGTTCTGTGAGTAACTACCTTCATTGTCAGGGCTTTCAGCTGAGCACCATTCACTAACACTACATCCACTAAGGGGGAGATGTTCAGTACCGGTATGAGTTTATGAAAAGGATGATTGTAAGTTTAAAACAGTGTGTAATAATTGAGACCCAAGCCACAGTAGGGTTAAATAAGAGAGAAAAAGAGGGCTAGACTAGACAGCCCTATAGAATATATCAATTTTATAGCACTAGTTTATGTAAATAAATGAGAGCCCGCTTTCTAAATTGTGGAAGACATGTGGATATTTTAAATAAACACATGAACGTAATGATGTTAAAGAGAAAGACAGGCCATGTGCCAAGAAAATAAAAAGAGCTTGAACTACTCACTGTACAAAAGCAATGTGGGTTATAATTCCTTCATTTTTGAATTAAGACACGGGTGCCTCTTGGTAACTCACACTGTACCTGCTGAAGATTTCTTTTATCTCATTACATCTTAAAGTGCAAGAGGGTTTTGGACAACCTCTCTTTGTTTTTCCTGTGAAGAACAATACAGCATTGTTGATTGCCAGATGAAAAGCAGAATACAAACCAGTAGTATTCTAGGACCAGATTCTGCCACTTTCATTCATGCTGGCTAGTACCTTATTTTGCTAACATTCCCACTCACTGAGTGAAATACTGGAGGCATCGAAATCGAGAGCAAAAGTCTCACAGACTTCAGTCAAACCAGGATTTCACCCATTGGACCTATTTGTGGAGTAAGTAAAAACCGAATAACTACTTCAGGCTTTGGTGCAGAGTCAATAACAAGGTTCTTATTAATGTATTTATTTTTAACTTGGTTTGTTGCTTGTTTTTTCTACTGCTCAGTTCATTTGCCATTTAGAATGTTAATTTTAAAGAGAAAACCACTACATATTTTTAAATTGATGACCATCATGGAAGTATTTCCAAATCAGCTGATGAAAACAGTCCGAATATATGTAACAGAACACACATTGATTTTTAAACTGAGGTCTAGTGAGATTAAATGACTTTCTCACAGTCACAAAGTGAGTCAGTGGCAGAGCCCTCCCACCACCAGTTGACACTGCCTCTCCTGAGGTGATTATTTCAATTTGTGATGCTTTCAAGATTGACCAGCTTTTGCCAAATGCATGGCCATGTGTTTTAAGCCACTATAACCTCTCTCCTTTCAGCAATCTGTAGAGGAACTAATGGGGAAAGGATTCCTTTTGATTCCTGGAGAGAAATCCTGACATTCTGTCAAAAGCGGAATGCTTTTCAGAGACCTTAGTAGAAGAGGTCCATCTACCCTGAAATGCTCTTCCTCAGAAAATGTTTGTGAAGCCAGATGGAAAGTGAGAAGAGACATTGCATTTTCATGAAAATGTTACACACAAGAGATCTTAGATTGTCAATTGCATCCAGATGAGTTCAGTTTCCTGCCAGGGAGAACTTTTTTTAAGGGTAAAATAGTGACAGTTGAACTCTGGTTTTATGTGGCTGTTAACACATGGTAAAATAACATGGCTCACCCTTTCTCCATTATGAAATTGAGCATGGTTTACCGCAGTATAGTCGGATTTAGTAAATTAGACCAACTAACTTTCAGCCACGTTCTTAGCAAATACCGCCATATCATTAGAACAAAGAAGATCTGGAATGTTGTTTATACAAGGAGGTTTCTCCAAATTTAACTAGCATTTGAGCTGCTCTTGAAGGAAAACAGGCTGTGCCAGTGAAACTGCTGCAAAACAATGAACTCAACTGTTATTTGGGAGCATGTGAGAAACTAAAACACAGGACTGTGGTAGAAACATAAGTGATCCATTTGGGAGCTTAAACATTTCAGGGTGAACAGTGTGTCTCAGTGCCTCTGAAGCTCTGATGCATGAGTATGTATCTATTTTACATTTTCCAGGAAAGCCCATTTGGGAAAGGACCCAAATGCACAACCAGTCTTGTAAATAACCTATATATATGGTCAGACGCTCTGAAAACTAAAAACATTTGTGGAGGAAGAGGGGTGAAAAGTGGGAAGATTCATATTATATTTGTTTTCTTTAGTTTTATTTTTAGCACTGGTGAAATAATCTGGGTAGGCAACCCAAGAGTGTGAAGTCTTATGTTTATCCAGAGAACAGAAATAGAATGGTCTGTGGCAGTGTGAGCTTCCAGCATGCTGCTTTCTCCTAGCACGCCTAACATTGAACTATATTTTCAGAGGGTGGATTATTTCCCATGACTCATTCAGCTCTTGGCCTCTCTGCTGAAATTGCATACAATTGTGCCACTGAAAGCAGTGGGTTTTGTGCTTTGAGAGCAGTGAAAATAAATAAGACGATTTGATAGTAGGCATTTGAATTCCAAAAAGAATATTTGTTTTGGGACTCAACCAGATTTGGTTTCATCTCAATTTAGGGTCACATGGAACTGACAAGTAAATAACAGAATTGAGATAGAAAGTGTATATTTGGGAATTCTGCAAATGAAATGTTTAGGGACAACACTAGGTTCACTATGACTAACAAAAGATTTAAAGCAAGATGATTACATGTCTTATCCAATTCCCACTGAAGGCAAACAAAAAGGCTCTTATCAACTTCAGGAAGAATATGGAGGGAGCATGATCTCTTCCTGCAAAAAGCAATAGGCATTTGCATTGCCTCAGAGAACATAAAAGTGCCAATAGAGTACAGTACCATAACCCTGGTGTGAGTAGATGCAAATTCACTGAAATCAGCAAGAGTTGCATTCCCATACACTATGGGTGAGTATAGATCATTGGCTGAATCTAATAATTAAAAGTTGGCTGTATACAAAGTACCCAAAGTATACAGTATACAAAGTTCAGAGAACCATGTACAGGGCACCAGCCACATGAGAATCTGTACAAAACATTGTGCACATGGTACATATCCTGCATCTGGGAGCATGACTTTTCACATGTGTGGAAAGCTAAATCATCATTCATGGAAGTGCAAAGTAACAGATTCAATTTACAGGTAAGAACCAAAATCACTAGCTGGGAAAATGTTAGCTTTATCACAAAGCTACACAAGCAGAAGTGTGGACCTATTATTATTATACATAAGATATGTACCTGTTCAGTTTAATTTTGATACTGCGGTTGAAACTAACACAGTTTAAAACAGAGATTAGGTCAAATAAATCAGAAAGCATTTATGGGAATTCCAAGCAAGAATCTGAAGGCAAAGCCACCTTCTCAGAAGCCAAGGTCAAGGCTGGATTTCGATTCTGTGTCACCAAGGTACCTTCAACATTACTGTAAGAAAAGTTTGCAGTTCCCTAAACCTACCATACTGAATTACATATGAAAGCCTTAGTAGTAAGAAAGAACTGATTACACAGTTCCCAGGTTTTCCTG
This sequence comes from Mesoclemmys tuberculata, assembly GCA_007922155.1. NCBI lineage: Eukaryota > Metazoa > Chordata > Testudines > Chelidae > Mesoclemmys > Mesoclemmys tuberculata. The sequence goes on from ML675611.1 coordinate 34,135,301, forward strand.
GGATTTGGACAGGGATATAGAGGATCAGCATTCATTTCTTGTCATATATGGCCACAGAAATATGCCAGCTGGAGTGATTCATTCAGACAGTCCTCTGGAAATGGAGGATGAAATAATCAACTTGAACATCCTTCCACCATGAATTAACAGCTTAGTTATAACTGAAAGGGAACACTTCAAGCTAAAACTGTGCCTGGATCCTAGAGATCACAATATAGGCATAAAAAGCAGGGATGCTGGGGGTGTGGCAACACCCTCTGTCTTAAAGTGGTTTGCATCATATACAGGGTTTACAGTTTTGTTCAATGGCTTTCAGTACCTCCCCACTGTAAAAACTGTTCCAATGCCACAGATAAAAAGCCAATAACATACCATTCTACTCCAGAAAATGTACATACAATGCCAGCTATCTGGAAAATACTGGTTCACTATCCTAGATAAAAAGGATGGATATTGGAAAATCAAAAGCTGTCTGAACTGTGCACTTTTAGTACTCCCAGAGGCAGACAAATGTGACTACATTCACCCAAAGAAATGAGACTTTCAGAAATATATATATATATATAACAGATGCCCTAGTCATAGCAACTGATAGGATAATGGGAGCATCCACACAGCAGGAATATGATCATTCATTATGTATGAGCTTTTGCACAACTTTTCTTTGCCGCCTCCCCCCCCCTTACTCTGTAGCTTGTCTGTGGTAAGTGTTGACATGGCCTCAATCTCTCCAGTAAGGAGTACTGTCCTGTGAATAGCTTCAAGAATTCTGAAACTATTCTGCACTATTCAAAGTTCAATCACCAAAACAAAAAACAGAGAGAAGCCGCACCCTCCCACCCCCAAACTCTAAAAAAAGCCAATAGCTTGGTGGTTAGGGCATAGAGATGGGGAATATGAAAGACGGAGACCTGGGGTCAAATACTTGATCTGCCTGATAACTAGTCTGCCACATCCCAGCTGAGTGTGCTAAACACCTGGCTGTTCTGGGGTCTCGTTCGCTTTCTGGGTTTGACCAGAATATAACATGTGGCGGGAAGGCTCTTTGTACTTCTCTTCCCATCTCCATACTTCCTCCTAGGGCCAGTCACAATCTGGCCCTAACTGAAACTCTAGCTGTCCTAATTTGAGAATCAGAACATGTAAACATACCCAGTGCGATTGGGAAGACTGTGTCAAAGAGAAGGATACAATTTCTGGCATCAGTTGACTTCACATAACATGCTAAAACTCTCTTTCTATGTCTAGACTAGAGATCAGCCCAAACAACCACCCTGGAGTTCCGATTCAGATTTCAGTTTGTCAGCTGAGCCCTTTCCCTGTAATGTGTTATCCCTGTAAAATCCCAGATCTGACATCATCTCAGAAATATTGGATCTATATCTTCTATCTTGTTGTTTAGTGCCAGCTTTAGCATAGGCTGTGTCCTGCACCACTGCAGCAGCCCTGTCCCACTATTAGTCAAACAATGGGAGGGAAGGTTACAATCATTGGGCCCTCAGCCAATATCTGGTTCCAAAGCAGCCCAGGTGGAGATGGGCACTGGGCAGTCATCCTCTTCCCTCTCCTGTCCTGATGCTACAAAAGCGGGAGACTGAGCAGTGAGATGAACCCACCCTCTATTTTCCATGGAAGAGCTAAGAGGATAATACATCACATGGGAACTACTTAATGACCTTCAAAATCCTTTGAATAACATGATTTAGAGGAGCAGCAGACAAGATAAGAATAAGATAATCAAACAAACAAAATGTTTCCCAGATAATTAACAAATAATTATAGTCACCAGGTTGAAAGCACTGTGAGAAGGAGCAAGCGGATCATAAGGACGAGTGATGGACACGAGATGCCAAATGAGAAACAGACAGAGATAAAGATATGCATGTGTAAGAGAAGGAGTCCTTTTTTTTCTTTAATGTTCAGTCAGGGCAAGGGTGTCCATTAACATATCTTTATGGGGTGAGAGGAGCCGGAGATAAAAAAGACTGACAGAGAGAGAGAGAGAATGTCCAGGTCTAAGTTAAGATTGCATCTTTTAGTGACAAAAACCTCAGTGTCTAAAAAAATAACCTTCTTTCTGAAGTTCGTTCCCTTTTATTATTAGAGTGTTTAGTGCTGGTGATTGATGGTGCTGGATACAGAAGCCCTTTCTGTGTCCACAGTGGGACAGTGCAGGAAAATGCAGAGCAAGCCTCCCCGGTACTGGCCCATCAATTTGTATTAGCCCAGATGTGACAAGGGGAGTTCAGTTTTCATGATCCATTTACTGTCTTTTGTGACTGCTAAAAAGGGCACCAGATAACTTCATTTGTACTGTCAGGGTTTGGTATGCAGACACCTTTATGTTCACTCCTAAAGACCTTGGCAATGTGCTATGTGATAGGCATCAAAGCCACTGCCACAGTATCCTCCACCATCTCTGTTATTGAGGCTTCTTAAAGTCTTTCCGAGAAAATCAGATACATTTAAATAATTGAATGTGTTTGAAATGAGATTCCCAATGTCAGCCTGTGTCCTGAAAATGTTTCCTAACTGCAGTGCATCTTCTCAAAGGTATTAGATCTGTATTTCAGTATACCTTCCCTCAAGGTTTCACAGAGCATTGCTCTTTTTGATTACCAACAGAAGTGGAATGTTGTTGCTACTCCAGTTCAGTAAACCAGGATGTCTTAAAACAGAGGTCCTCAACCTTTTTTCATTAGCGGCCACCTAAACATTTCAAATGGAGGTGCAGACCCCTTTGGCAATTGTAGACATAATCTGCAGACCCTCAGAAATCTCTTCTATGGCAGTGACAACTGTTCACAGACCTCCTAGACACAGTCTGTGGACATCCAGGGCTTAGTGAATCAAAGGTTGAGAACGTCTTAGAAAACATCTCTTTCCCTTTCCTTCCCAATCATATTGTCAGATTGGAGTGCCCCTGGAGATGCCAGGAGATTCTTGTCTAGCTTTAGATCTCATGTCTCATCAGCAACCACTCAGCATGCCTAAATCCAGCTGTGAGCTCTGTCATGTGACCTTAGCAAAATGAAATCACAACCACAGCCCTTATCCCAGATCAAATATGATTCACAGACTCCTTCGCTCCCTTGGAATGTTCTGGGTGTCTCACAACATCTCGATAAAACTCTGTCGTGTGTGTCTCAGTGAATTCCATAGCGCAGAGATTAAAAAATAAGCTATTGCAGCACTCATCCAAAAACACAGGCTCAAATGTTCAAATGTCGATGCCTAACATTAGGTGTCTAATTCAATGTTTAGGCTTCAAAATAAAAATGGGTGAATTTTCAGAGATGATGAGCACCTCCAGTTTCCATTTGCTCAAGACTAGTACAAAAGTCCTTTTTCTCCATTGTTAGTTATTTTATATATAAAGTCAAAATGTGTTCTCTTTTTGTTTCAGAAATTTCAAAAATATAAACTTTCTGACCAGCTTTTATTTTTACATATCTATATATCGCTGTACCTATAGATATATAAATATAACATAATAGAAATATAAATAAAACACAATATATATAAAGAATGAGTAGTGGAGTTAAAACAAACATTGCTTTTAACTCCTTCAGTTACAAATAGTAAATCTCTGGGCACTGTTATATAAAGAAAGACAGCACCTCTTATCAATTGTTGCCTGAACAATAGCAGATAAATTACAGTAGCAGATAATTGAAATTGCTGTTAGACAGTTGTCTGACATTTATTTACACTCTTTAATCTTGCATGCTTTCCCCTTTTGGTTTGTAAAGGCTTGTGATGAAGCTAGTCCTTTCTCATGAGACTTCCACTTCACTTGGCAGACCTCAGCACTTTGGACAAGGTTCAGAAAAACACCCAAATTAAACCTTCAAATTGTCTGCGTTTTCCTCTCACTCTAATTGTACTATCTAGGTAGCTAGATGTAGTGCAGTCACGTGCTATGCAAGACAACACATCAGTGTAGGAACAAAGGGGATTGCCATGGCCAGATCTCAGTCCGATAGCAGAGAGTGCACTATTCTGCCCCATCAGAGATGGAAGTGGGCTTTTTTAGAGGGCAGCCATGACTCTAGAATTGAGTCTTTTTAGAGGGCAGCCATGACGCATAGCATTGAGGGGTCCAAGGGAACCTGAAGGTGACAGACTAACTTAATCTATGGTTAAATGCCTTTGATTATGAAGGTTATTGTATCAGAGGCAAATTGTTTGAATTCTGTCTTTCTACCATCATCTCAGTCCTTCCTGCATTCTTTTTTAGGCAGCTGCTCTTCATCTAGTGTTGATCTAAACAAGGCATTTTTTTTTTTTTAAGCAAAGGAGATGTAGAGCTGGATGTTATCTGAACATTGCTAGCACTTCAGCCAATAGTATATATAAACTTTCTGACCAGCTTTTCCAGCACCTTTATATAGATGCTGAATAATGTTGGGGAAGAGTGACCCCTGTGGGGCACTTCAGGTGAGGATTTTGAAGCCAGAAGCTGACTATAACAACCCTCTGGGATCAATCTGAAATGAGGAACCTGGACTATTTTGGAGTGCTTTTGTTTACCTCTGGGGCTTCCTAGCTTCTTGTGTCAACCAAGATGAAAAACAGGTGAATTATCCCACCACATCACACAGTGTTTCTCCTACAGCCACAACAGACAATCATCTTTATTAAAGTGTAAAGCGTGTTCCTCAGATAGTTATGAATAAAAAAGTTAATAAAACAAAAAATCTTTTGGTGGACAGCAAAAAGGGCTAAATCTGTCAAACACATTGTTTGCTATGAACAGTTTACCCACCCCTACTCATTGAATACTTGTTGTAAGTAGGTATCTTGTATTGAAAAGTATCACATTGGCTAATTTTTTTCCAAGAATTTGTATTCATACTGATAATATACTAGCAGCAAGAAAGGTAAAATAAATGAAGTGTGTCATAGCACCGTTCATTAAAGACACAATTAACTTGTGCATCACTTCTGTACTTTTCAGTTAAATTCTCTTAATGCCAGTGCAAGTGTGTGGACTCAGCCAATGTGGCAAATGTCACTGGAGCTCAACATTATCTGGTCTACATCTGTAGGCTTTTTTGGTGGTACTTATTCGGATGCACTGCAAATATTAATAACACTAATAAAATACTAGCCATATCTTACATATAGACTTTGCCTTTCAACTTATAGTTTAACTATCTTTCTATCACACACTCACACATATATGGAAGAATCACTGCACCCATTCCCGAAATAACAATGAGAGTCTTGTAGCACCTTAAAGACTAACACATTTCTGTGGGCATAAGGTTTCGTGGGCTGTAACCCACTTCGTCATTACACATCCTGAAATGTTGCCACACCTGGCTCTTTACATAGTACATAGTAATACGCCAACAAAGCTTATACATTTTTTCACAATCAATGCTGACACTGTCTATAATCTCTGGTTTACTTCTGAGTTGTTGATGTTCACCTCCAACTGGTCAGTCATGCCATCCTCCACTGCCCACTTGTTACATTTTCTTTGGGATTCCTCCCATGCTGCCCAAATGTTTGGGAAGAACTCCCTGTAAATATCCACAAAGATACCTCAATTGCCACCTTCAGATCCCACCACAAAACTTTTCTTTGTTGTGGTGCCTCCATAAAACAACAAAAGTTAGGCTACTAGTATGAAGAGACCACTGCCTATCATGGTGACCAATGCTATATCATTGAATTCTTGTACTAGCCTGTCAGATGGTATCCTTTTATCTCTTGTCTTATACTTAGATTGTAAACCACTTGGGATAGGAGACTTATCGGCAGATAAGTCTGCTTAATGGACTGTGGGAATGTTGGATGGGATGGGAACTGAGTTACTGAAGAGAATTCCTTTTTGGGTGCTGGCTGGTGAGTCTTGCCCACATGCTCGGGGTTTAGCTGATCGCCATATTTGGGGTCGGGAAGGAATTTTCCTCCGGGGCGGATTGGCAGAGGCCCCGGAGGTTTTTCGCCTTTCTCCGCAGCGTGGGGCATGGGTCGCTTGCTGATCGATTCCCTGCAGCTTGAGGTCTTCAAATCTCACTTTTGAGGATTTCAATAACTCAGTCATGGGTTCGGGGTTGTTATATATGTGTATGGGTAGGGTTTTGTGGCCTGCCTTGTGCAGGAGGTCAGACTAGATGATCATATTGGTCCCTTCTGACCTATGAGTCTATGAGTCTATGGGGAGCTATCTTTTTGTTCTGTGTTCATACAGTGCCTCACACAGTGAGGATCTGGTCTATGACTAGGGATCCCATGTACTACAGTAATAATATAATAATTATAATAAATAATAACAGCTTAGGACAAGAAGTGAAGAATATCGCATCCAATTGATACTTGAATGAGAATTTTAAGAAGGAAGAGTGTTTATGACACAAACTAGAATTTTACTAGCACAATGGTGTTGTGACATCTCTGCTCTTTTGTCATGGGATCTTTAATGAGCTCAGGTAGTCGGGATAATAGTGCCAAGTCCCAGTCAAATGACAGTTCTCTTTAGAGCAATGGAAGGGTTAAAGTGGATTACCTTAATTGGATGCATATTACGAAAAGAACAGAACCACTTTCAATTATCTTTTGCAGATTGTTAGGGAAACGCAAAATTAAAGGAAGGGAGAGTTTTGAGGAAGTCAAAGATCTTTGATCCCCCAAGAAAATCTTTTAAAGTGTCACCCAATGAAAATGTCCGGTCATATGGATCAAACCCCTAGAGACAGTTGCACCTTTTCAGACAGCGACCTCAGCATTGCAGGCATGTTGATGGGCCACATGCAAGGATGAGGTCAGAGCTCAGGCTTGGGGCTGCATGTCAGAGGGATTTAAATTTTCAATTAGGGGATTGTTTTCCATGATTGTCTTTGTATCCTACAATTAAACAAAAAAGGACCTGGAAGCTCCACTTTGGGGTGGTTTAATCTCTCACCCTTCACCACTGTGACACTAACACATCAGACAAACAAAAAAAGAAATTAACAGTGACTAGAATGTGTGGGGCTGTCTCTTCTGTGTAACCTGAGTCTGTGAACTTTTAATAGTTAGTCTTCTATGTGAAGTGAGAACTTGAAAGCACAGAATGTGACTTGTCTTTTTTTGGCTGTGCTCCACCTATCTTGTGATTACAACATTTGTGGTAAGATGAACAAAAATCTGGTAAAAGGCTCGGCACACTTTTTCCCCCACAGATGCTTATGTATTATTATTATTATTGCTATTATGTAATTGCTGAATGCTGACTTTGTTCTGCATTATACAAACATAACTCGGGCACATCCCCGAGTGTTCACAGTCTAATTAGATGCTGATGGTATAGATGAGACTCAAGTAATATTCAGAATGACATATCAACCTTGGTGAGGGGTGGAGATAGTTCAAATGGAGGAGCATAATTTCACAGAAGTGTGTTTAAAAACGCTTAGCTAGCCTCTGTGTAGTCTTCCTGCTGGACTGAGTAGCTGAAGAGATTCCCTTAGGAAAAATAAAGAACACGGGGCAGTGTTTTTAAATATATAATGCAAGAATCCTAAGTATTGACTGTAAGTACCTGTGGCAATTTCATGATGCGCTGCCTTAGTAAAAGCTAGGCTTTGGAAACATCGATTCCTGGTGGGAAATTATATTCCCTCCCTTTCATGTTCCCCTCTCATTCTAACATGAAAATCACCACCTGTTCCTTTGTCATGGTACGTGTAGTATATTGTGGCACTGACACTTCAAAATTAATCATGCATAATAACCAGAGGGCCTCCCAGTGTAAGGGGTCTCCCTCTCTGGGTCTGCGTGCTCAAAGTCTGTAGGAGCCATTTTGTTATGTATCTGATAGATTTGTGATTTAAACTCGCTCTAGGTTCCTCATGCACAGAGGCTGCAGCATATTCACAGAGATGACATTCTTGGCTGCCTGACCAGGCTAGAAAGTACGACAAGATGAGGAAACAACTTGTTGTATTTCACGCAACCAAGAAATTGATCTAGCTCAGCAGGTGCTGAATGAGGCAACGTGACTATTACTGAGTATGGCCACAGGACATTTTGCTTAACTACTGTTTTGTTCTGTGCATTGTCTGTTTTTTACATGGCTTTGGGGGGTTAGTTTTAATATCCAATGCATGTAACGATCTGGCTCCACTTTTGCATTTATGCCATTTGATGCTCTAGCTGCTGCCTTAAATTCAGAGGGCATGGAGCTTTCATTGTGAGAAGTGTTGTCCAGGCTGTCTGCATACTTGAAATTTCAGCACTGGATTTTAGCACTCTGTTTTCTTAGCTTAGGAAAAGCTCTGGACTTTTTAAACATATGGGGCTTGATCCTCAAATGCTGTAAACTGCCTTACCTCCCATGCAATCAATAGAGCTACACCTATTTACAACAGCAGAGATTTAGTCCATTAGGTACAAGGAGGAGAGGGGGCACTAAATTTACGTCTCCACTTTTGAATGCTTCTTTACTTTTGTGCAGAGATCAGGTTAGATTTCCAAATGCACAACTGGCAGTTGTCACCTAACTCCTCCCATTTAAAGTCGTTGACATGTAAGCACCTAACTACCATACATTTGGAAATCTCCCCCATTATATTTTGCACCATCAATTATGCACTTGTATTAGCACTCGGAGACAGAATTTGTGTGTGCAACAGTCTTTGTGGACTCAATTTCACATTTAAATGATTATGCTTGAAAAAACTGAAAGCACAAATAGAGCCTGGTTTGAAGCTCATTTTTAAAACTTAGCTCAAAATGGCCCATGTTCCAAAATTGCAGGCACAACTTTCCATGACCCAGCTGCACGTGCAAAACTAAAACTTGTGTAGGAGAACTGCATTACCAAGTAGTCATATAACAATTTGACACGTATGGACCAATACAGTTTTTGAAAAATTACGTGTCTGCAAGAAACTGAAAGTTGGTATTTGAGGTAGTCAGTACTCTAGAATTCACTTCTAGAAACTGAGGGCATTCAGCCCCTTACATGTGACATTCAGCATCAGGTCTTGAGCTTTCACTTTCACAGGTGGCTTTTGAAAATTTGACTAGAGAAAATTGATACTCTGCGAGATTTGAGTTTTGCAATTTTAAAGACATTTTAGCTGCAGCTGAGCTCAGCTGCATTTTGTGTGAAATGCCTGAGCACTTTTGTGGAAATGGAAGGTGTATTTTATGATGATAAAGATGGTTGCTACAATTTGTCACGGCCATAAAAAGAAGAAACAGATTTCATTCAAGACTGAAAAGGTCTTGGAAAATCACTGTAACACTTTAAAAAAACTGCAGCTACTGTTAAGAATCAGAATGAAAACATAAACCGATACATCTCCAGCATTGTGTGTGTGCGTCTGCGTGTGTGAGTGCACGTGGAACTGTCATTGGCATAGAATAAATTGTATAAATGAATACAATATTTCCTTTCATTTCTTTTTTTAAAACAGTTTCTAAATTATTACTTTCTGATGAAAAAAAAGAAAGTCCCGACTCAGACAAATCTTTTCATTGGGCAAACTTTGTGTAGCCTACTAGCCTTAGGAGGGCATAGATTCAAGACGTGGAAAAGGGGTGTGCATTCAAAGTAACTGTAATTGACTGCTCAATACCAAATATGTCTGGATAATCAGAGCCTCAGATTATGGGCCAGATTCAACTCCACTGCTGCAGATTGAATAAATGTATAACTCCTACCACAAGCAATGATTTGTCCTTGGGAAAAGGCTGGCTCTGTAGTCACTATTGCCCTCTCTCAGCATTTCCACTAGGAGAGGGAAACTTTAATTTCCATGCGGGGTCTATAAGATATTGTCGGTGAAGAGAGCAGCAGGGTTTGAGCACTCCCATCACAGCCAGTGGCTCCTATTTTTCCAGTTATGCTTGAATGCTGAAATCCCTCCACCAAGAGGAGGCTGCAGCTATCTTGTTCTATCACAACATTCCCGTGGTCTATTTTCCACCACTCAGGATCTTGTATATTGGATGCCAGCAGATACCTCTTTAAACCAAAGAAATATATCCCGACGACTATTTGCATTTATTTCCAGTTGTTCCCTTAGTTGAATGAGTTCAGCGATGACATAGTCCAAATTGTATTAAGGGAGTGGACTTGAAACTGCAGCTGTAACAACTAGGCAGATCCTCAGCTGGTATAAATTGTCATAGCTCAATTGAATTTATTAGCCAAGATGACAAACTAAACTAGTTTGCTCTGCGATCGCACTTGTGCCAGCCTTAGCTAACTGACTGGACAACTGACAGCTCTACTCTGTAGAATTGGTGAAAAATGGAATGTCAGTTTTGCTGGAAATTTCAATATCATTTTCTTCTGGAAATGGAATAAAATGAGAAAAAATCCTACCCCCTGCCCCTCCAAAAAAATCCAGTAGTTTTGCATAACATACTATAAAAAGGAAAAAAAAAGTTTGTTTTTTAATTTAAAATGCATTAAATGTTGCAGTTTTGATTCAGTTCGAATGTTGACATTTCGTCTTTGTAGAAGAAGTGTAAGCAGGCCAACTGGAGTTTATATTTCCATTGGATAGGGGAAGGGAAGAGTGGGTGATCCCTCAGCTCCAGATACACACACACACACCAACTCCCCACCTCAGAAAACATCCAAATAAACAAAATATAATGTAAAAAATATAACCACCATGGATAATGGAAGGAGGAGGTGTGAGGATGGAAAGAATAATAAGGAGGACATAAAATTTGGAAGAACTATCCTGGCAGCCCTATGGAGAACTGTATGAGCAGATGGTCAGATCCACCATGTATAAGGTCTCCCCAGAACTCCTATGTAACAAAAAGTCCAGAGAAAGATCTGCAGTACTTAGTGACAGAAATACCACCCCTAAATCCCTGTTCCCTCAAATCAAAGATTCAGGGGAATGGGAAGGAAGATTAGGTCTAGCAGCCCTATGGAGAACTCAACTAGCAGGCGGTAAGGCACAAAATGTGTAAGGCTTGCCCAGAATCCCTGTATAAGAATATGCTAAAAAAACTGCAAATTGCAATGATCAGTGAGATGAACACCAGCTCAAAATCCATTCCCTCTCCTCAAAGATTAGGGTTAAATGGGTTTTAAGATTCAGCCATCCCATAAAGAACCGAACAAGCAGATAGCCAGTCACGTAATGTATCTGAGCCTACCCCCAAGTACTATCACAAACAGAGCATCAGTTCAACCTCTGAGCTGATCTCACCCTTGCACAATATGGGTACATTCACCTAATCATAGAACACCACGTAGCAGGGTGACAAAACTTGACCACCAGTCACAAATTACAGCATCTCAAAATGATTTTTTGTGAAATTTTGAAAAAAACATAGAATACTCTTATTTTTTCTATTTGATTTTGTTGTTGTTTGTTGAAAAATAGGAAATAAAAAAAAAGCTTTCTTGAAACAGTTTGCTTTCTTTGAAACAGCATGTTTAGACAAATTCTTTTCCCATTTGGAAAATTTTGACTACCTCTGTGTACTCAGAGTCCTGGAACAAAATTCAGAAAACTACAAGTAACATAACAAATGGGGCATTCATTAAAAGGATAATAATTGGATATCTTTTTAAATGAGATTTATTAGTCAGCCATTTTGGAAGGAAAAAAATTTCCAGTAGCAGACCTAATATCTCCATTATGTTATCTCAATGTACTAGAGTATGGGGACAAATTTTGGAAGCACAGAATAGCGGGTGTGCATTGAAATAACAATGTTTGTGCTATCAAATTGAGAGGAATAATATACTGATTATTTGAGCCTCTTGAGAAACTGCTCACATGTCTGGATAACTGGGAGTTCTGATTATCAAAAGTCAATATTCATGGAGTCAATGGAACAGAGAGTTGAGTGGCAATTCATTAGAAAGGAAAACTGGATAATGATGTTTCAGATAATCAGAATCCTACGTTAACTGTGTGCTCAAGAACTATGCATGAAGTCATCCAATGTGTGCACACCGATTCTTTGACATATTGGTCCATTATACCTTCCATGTGTTTGGCTGTTAAATTGTCATCCATGAACCAGCAAAATACTATGCAGCCTTTTCTAGTGAGTCAAAATATTAACAGAAGGGATGGAGAGTAAAGTGGGTCGAGGAGATCCATAAATAGATCTCTTGCTGACAAAGTGATCCATGAAACATAAAAGGTGGCCTATCTTATGAAAAACTGTCCGACTCCAGAGCATGTAAACTTCGGGTGTGTATTTTCAGTCTGGTTCTCTCCCTATCTCTCTATCCCTGTCTTCCTGTGGAAAACAGAAGTCATTCTTTCATGATGACTTTGGAGGAAAGCAAGCCAGTGCAGGTGCTTGTTTATCAGCAACAGTTACTATATTAGTGTTTCCCTTTCAGGAGTTACAGAGGTTTCTATGCTAATTATAGCGCATAGCACTGGGACTTCAGGGTTTTCTTTTTGTCGCCTCAATTGAGCATAGACAACATAGAAAATATAATGGGGAACCACCTATTCTTTTGAAATGAATTCAGAAGCGAGTTATATACAGTTTTAGTTTTAAAAACAAATCATTACTCTGTCAGATACAGACTTAGCCTTTAAGGAATTACTTCATAAACTTAATTAAAGGCATTAATCCTTTAAAAGGCAAATTAATGTTCTAAGTGATTGGAACAGCCAAGAGATTTAAACTATAAATTCTGCTAAGCAGGTGTATTCCATCTTTCATTTCTTCTCCTTTTTTAATTGCCTTGTTTTGACTCCTATTTTCTTTTGCATTGGAAATACAGCAAGTACCAATACACTGGCAAGAACAGACTCTGATTACTCTTCATGAGTTGAAAAATAAAGGAAGATCAAACTCAAAATTATGTGGAATCCCAATGATTTCTTGTTGTTTTTTAGATTTATTTATAAATAATAGCAACAAAACATTATCATCATTATACAGAGAGGCCTCACAGCTCATTCAGAAAATGGAAATCGCTATTGTGGGGCTATAATACTTCTAATTTTAGGGGGACATTTTCAAAAGTTCTCAGCAGTGACCTAACTTTGTTCCCACTAAACTTAATAGGAGACCATCTTATCCTGGAGATCTACAGAAGGAGAGTTAGTCCAGAACTTAGTGCTCTTGAAAAATTCCACCCTTACCATAATAACTTAGGAAGTGCCAGACGGAACAAGACTCTGGATCCAGCTGCTCTTGCTCTTTATTAGTAAGAAATTGGCATATGCCCTGGTGCATAAGGTTCATATTCCTTCTAAGATGTGTTCTCATTAATTATGATAACTCTGGAAAATCTTGATATCCATATAAATAAACCTACTGATATTGAGTAGCTTCAACTTTTTTTCAGCTGTCACCCGGGTAAACAATTTTGAAAATGCAAATTACAGGACTAGATTTTTATCCCCTTAGTTTGGCTTAATAGCCATTAGTTTCATGAATGGTCCCATTTTTTAGACAGAAATAATTGCTGCTGAAACTGATGTCATTGAAACATCTACGTTGCAGACGCTGTCAGTTACATAAACATCCAAATGATGTCCGTGGTGCCTACAAATAATTGAAGGCATAATATTGCTACTGTAATAATTTGCAGCTGCAAAACTGCAAGTGCAAAAAGCAAGGCAGATTAGAAAGCCTTTTAAAATTTAGACCATATAACATCAGATATGGGCTGGAGAACATTTTACGTTTTATAAATATATATGAATTTTAACAGTACACTGGACAATGTTCAGAAACTTCAAATTAATCTTTTATAAATGTGTATAGGCTCAATGGCAGCGTTGTCACAAGCCCTGTGTTAGAGGCAGTACATGCAGTGCTGTCCTTGCCAGGGCCCAGAAGGAAGATTATGATTTACTTCCTGATCTCCCTCCTGCCACAGAGAGGCATTAAACTACAACAGGTAGTGCCTGGTGCAGCACGGGCTCCTCAGTGCATTGGTACAGCTATGCTACCAGGAACACTGGGCGGGGGGGGCGTTGAGCTAAGACTCCATCTACTCCCTGCCATAAGTATGGGGTGGGGACATAACAGCTCCCACTGTTACTACCTGCAGTGCTGTTAGCTGGTGCAGCACTGTCTAGCCGGGCTTTAATTTGGACCTGCGGTAATGAAACATTTTAACTGAGGCTCCTCATAACACATTAGATTATTATTCAGCTGTAAAAAGCTTCAGAAGACTAATGTACTTTTGGTTTGCTTTTTTCCATGGTACCAAGCTGACTGAAATGCAAAAAGTTTGTCAAATTTTAGTCAATTTTGTAGTTTGTTTTTCATCTCGCTTGTCTTTTGGTATCACAACAATACAGGGAAATGTTTAGGTTTGGGGGAAGAAAATGGATTTCATTGATATTTATAGAAATCATGAAAACATTTCTATTCATATTAGGCTTTTGTAAAAGACAGCCCAGAATTTTGGGCCTAAAGCTAGCTGATACTGTCCCCTCCGGAAATTGTGCTGATATCATTCATTTTTAATTCTACCATCTATGCAGTATTTGCGCTTTGTACCTGTTATTTTGTGGTCTGATCCTCGCCCTAAGCTTGCATTCTAAGTACACAAATACTGCCAGTGAAGTGTGCAGGGAAATGTTAAGTTAAATCGCTTTCTCGAAACATTAATGTGAATACAGGAACTAGATGACATAGGATGCTAATGTATTAACCTTGGCTTTATCCTGTGGAGACCTGACTCCACATTTTTTTAGGTCACCAGCTCTAAATGAAAGTGCATTTTCAGGTCTTGTCTCTGGAGCAAATCCAGCCCCACATTCCACCACCACCATCTATGTCCATTGGAATTATACAGCCAGTTAAACTGGTGCCGTTCTGTTGTCCAAAAAAAGGGAGCTATCAAGAGGTTCTCTGCACTGCTAAGGGATAGGTACCTGGGGTGGAATAGAATCTTGGGTGAGCTGATGTAGTCAAAATGCGGCCACTGTCTCTTCTTTGATGGTGAGGCTGGATTATGGGTGCACATAGCTACCTCAGTAATGGGACTGGAGAAAAGCCCATGAAGAGGCTCTGCAACCATGCCTCTGGTTTGAGGTAGAATATCTCCTATACCCATACCCACATGTATTTCCCAGAGCCCAACCCAGCCACTTAGGCTGTATGCTGGCCTGACTATTTGTTTCACGTTGCCTAGTAAATATTTGCCTATGTTACAAATCCTTGACACAGTGTAGCACAGTAGTTAGGGAAGAATTAGAATTCTGAGAATATCACAAATCACTATTAAGACTCCTTGTTAGAGCTGTTTGTTTAGGAAACAGGAATGGTTGGAGGTGCCATAGAATTTGACACAATAGTACCTGCCTTAAGCCAGTGCCATCTGGCCTTTATTAAACATGAGCACCAAATTCAGGAGTAACACAACAAAAACTAGTTTTAAGCAAATAGATGTTTTTTAAATCCCCTAACAAAGTATTCTGTAACATTTTCTTCTTGCTTTGCAACTTTGAGTTTGGTAAGAACAGGTTGGACAAATATCTGTCAGACATGGTCTAAGTTTACTTGGTTCTGCCTCAACTCAGTGGGCTGGACTTGATGAATTCTTAAGCTCCCTTTCAGCCCAAATTTCTATTATTCTATTTCAGCATTTAAGGTGCACTTGGGTCACATTTTCAAGCTTTTTTTCCCTGCATGAAAGCTATAAACTTGCTTTATAAAACACTGAAGGGTGAGATACCTCATGTAATCCTATGACTCCAGGAGGCGAAGTTTTAAAAGAACCACAATATTGTAAGACATGACCACATTCAATGATCAACCCTGCATCAGCAGTGTAAGATTGCGGATAGGAGAACACATATTGTATGCAATCAGAAAATTTGCCTCTCTTGTGATCTACTAGTGAAATAAAGTCGTATGGTCACTGGTGTAACTTCACTGGCTTCACTGGAGATCTCCAGAGATGAACTTGGCTTGAATATTTTAATACATCTACTGTTTTCTTCTTTCAGTTTCAGCTCTCTCTGTATATATATATATATATACACATACACACACACACATATATATATATGTTGGTATACTCCGAATCAATGAATCCTGAACTCCTTGATAAATAGACTGCCCTGAGTCACATTTTAAAGATAAAAAGAGAGGTTAAATCAGGATATTATTCAAAATGTCTGCCCTAAGTAATTCAGCAATACCAAACATTGCCATTTTCCACTAAGGTGGAAACTTAAAGTTGGTTTTTGTTTTACTTCCAAACCTCCATCAATAAACATAGTAATACAATCTCCTTTACATCTTAATAATTGCCAGGGTAAATTAACAGTCTGCTAATGTTTTGATTTATGAATCGGAGCCCTCTCTCTGTGCTGGACTTCAAGAAGATTGAGCTGTCTCCCATGTTCCCTGAAAGTAAGTAAATGACTGTTTATTCATTCCCTTGATTAGAAGGCTGCCCTGAAGCCAGATGCAAGAGGCTCCGTAATAAATGTGAGACTCCCTATGCTTTGTTTTGCTTTCTGGATTTAGTGCTAAACATTTAAAGGAATTGGAGATTGATTTTGTGTAGGGAGCAGTGCCAGATAAAACAGGCGAGAGAGCAGCCTTGTTCATAGAAACTAGCTTTGTTATCGTGAGAGGACAGAGAGCTATTTGAGCTTTATTGTTGATGCCACCGAGCTGTTGGGAGGATTTTTCAAAAGTGTCATCAGCTATTGAATTGGCATTTGAGGTCTCTCTTTATTTTAGCCTTTTATGGTAACCATTTGGGTCAAAAATCATCAGTCCTTAAGTGACCTGGTACAATTATAATCACATTCATGTTTCCATATATTGACAAATTAAATACCAACTGCCCAATTGCATTTGCCTTCAGCAACACCACTGGTAAAGGAATAGAAGAGAAAGGAAAAGGGAATTTAATACTTAATATATTATGGATTTGGTTTATTGTCTGAGAGTTGCTGTCCTTAGCACATTTCATAGCCTGGTGATTTGGAGATACATCACAAACCAATTTCTCCCCAATTTATCTCCTCCCTTTCCTTTTGCTGTGGGATGCTTGCGTAACTTCTTTAGCTGGTAGAACAAGTGAGTGGTTTCAACTACAGCTGACAAATTGGCTAATAATGTGGGTAATAAATGCAGCAGTCACTTTCCTCTTCATGGCAATTTACATGTCAGGTTTAAAGAGACTCTTCTCCTGTATTCCGGGACTCAGGAGCACTTCTAGTAACATTTGCTAATGGAGCTATTACTGAGAAGTAGCCGAAGTTGATAGATCGATAGGCAACATTATTTTTTCCTTGCTACCAGCCTAATGCTTTTCAAAAGATAAGATTTGCAATACGTGAACCTAAACTGAGGAATTGGCTATTTTATAAAAAGGGACTTCACCTAAAAGGGACTTCACCAAAATTCCTCCGTGGCACATCTGTGTAGCAGACTCAGCTACAGTAAATAAGCGAGTTGTAGCCTTAGAGGGAATGTGACTTTAAGAACTGGCCTCCAGTATTGTATGTCAGATAATCCTGGAGGCCAGGCAGAGAAATAGGAGATACTGAAAAAAAAAAAAGTTAATGAAGGCTTACGTGTGAATGCCAACATTTCAGGTAGGAAGGGAGATGGAACGCATTAGTCCCAAATTTTCAACAGTGAGCACATGTGCACTTTGTATATTTCCAGCGCGTGTGCCTGGTTCCCAAAAACACATGTGCAAGTCAGGATTGTGTGCATGTTTACCTACATGCCGGCACAAATCCCAAATTTTCATTACTTTTATTATTTATATATATATTATTGTAGGGCCTACAAGCCTGAGTCAAGGACATGTTATACTAGTGTGCACTGGGCATTGTATATGCAGTGGCGAAAGCCTGGGCCTAAACTGTAAACCAGCTTCTGTTTCATCATTCCTCTGAACAGGACAAATCCTATAGTCCTTACTCCATTTTTTACTCAACTGCAAGTTCTGTCTAAGCCAATAGAGAGTAAATAATGAGTATGGATCTCTGGGTTGGACCAGTCGTCTTACACCTATTCATCGTTGCTACCTGTGTGCCCTCAACTCCAGCTTTCACAATTTTTCTCCCTTTACGTCTTCAAAAGAGCTTTTGTTCTCCTTCTCCTGGGTACACTTTATCTCACTCAGTACGAAAGTTTCTGTTTTTCTGTACAGCCAAAGTACAGGTCTCAAATGCTTATGCATGAGGAAAAGAAATCTTTTTGAGTTGAAAGAGGTTCCTAGGGCTGGGAGGGTGAAGTTTAACCTTAAACTTTAGAAGATCTTGCACTGATTATTTCAAATATGAATGGAAAACATCCCTAACATTTGTATTGGTAATGGTGCTCCTTTCAAAAAGGATCTGTGAAAGGGTGTATACAGAATTCAAGGCTTAATTTTCATGTGTATGTTTTATATAAACATTTGTAGTCCTTGTGCTTGTGAAGATACCTTTCCAGATCTGACCCAGTTCAGTATTGTCCATCTGTTTCTGCAAGCATACTAAAAGAGACCTGAGAAAAGTGTAAAGTATCTCATTTTTTCCTCAGTGGTGTATTAACTCCAGAACCTGACAGCCTCTCTTCAAGTCTCACACAGTCTGAGAACCGAAAAAACAGCCTTAGGATTTTCAGACTCAAAGGTCCCATAATGCACTGGAAAATTGACCCAGTAAGAATGATGGCTCTTTGTCAGCAATAGAGGCTGCTGGTGTTGAAAATAGTTTAACTGCTAGCAAAAATGGGGGCACCTATGGGTTTTAATCATGCATTCTTTAACTGCTGGGATAGTTTCATCCCAACTCCACTAGTAGTTAAACTCTTTACAGCGCTAATTCTGGAGGACTCTATGCTGACAAACATTTTTAGAAATGGTTAACCCTAGAGTAGAAATGGCCAAAACGACTATTTATCTTAAAGTTTTATACTGACCCCTCATTATTGTTCATTTTGAGCACCTTCTACTCAAGAGTAGTTTGACAATATTAATTTCCCAAGTGCTTATCATGGAAACATTAAACCCCTAAACCTTACCCTAACTGTTCTTCTAAATAGAATCACTTCAGGGAGTTAAGGATACACAGCAAAGAACGGACCTGAGTCCTTCAAACAAAACACCCAAAACAACAGACAGTCAAGAAGCTGTGATTAAATAAATAAAAAAAAATAAGGTTTCTTTTTGAGAAGGTTATTTTCATTTTTGGGTGGGTTCTTTTTTTTTATATTAACAAAATGTTAGTCTTATAAAAAATGGAAAACAAAACCTTTTTAAAAACCTATACCTCTCAATAGAAAAAGTTAATTTTGCTTGGATTAAAATATGCCCTTCTTATTGTTTCCTTTTAAAAAATGTCCTTTACAAAGCACGGATTTACCTTAAAATAACCTATTTAAGTTTTCCCACATGCCCACCATTTGAAATTGTGATAGCCACCAGGCTGACTTTTTATTTTTTAAAAGGTAGTGTGATTCATTTCATATTGGCTCTTGTTTTTAAAACTGCAAATGTCATGGATTCTAACCTAGTTTTGTTTTGTTTTTAAAAAGAGAAACTCTGTTTGCTTGTCAGCATGTTTTTTTATTTTAAAAAAAGGTCTCCAGTTGGAGACGTTTGCTACTGAAGAGTGGATCCAAGACACAATCAGACTGATAGAAATGCATTTGAACACTTTGAAAAGGCAACTCAGATCTCCTAGATTATTGCTTTTCTGAAGTATGCAATTTAATTTCTTTAATAAAGACATGACAATGATTGCATGCTAATTTGCATACCAGTCTTGTCACAATTCTTGTAGCAACAGCTACAGCCAGTACTGCTTTCACATGATTTATTCCATGTACTTCTCAACATATGCCTTTGTTAAATAGGTTTTTCCCCTCATGAATTGAAAGCAGTTTTGTTGGATCCATCTGTTGTCTTTATGAAAGATCATTCATTTTTGAAAGTATAGAGTCATATAGTCTGGTGTATTTTGTGTACCTGTGTTTCTCTAACAAATATTAATAGCAAATATATGACATATATTTAAAGATGAGGTAGTGTTGCTAAAATAGTTAGTTTAGCCCTAGAGACTAGGTTGATCAGATAACAGGTGTGAAAATTTGGGACAAGGGGCTGGGTAATAGGTGCCTATATAAGAAAAAGCCCCGAATATCAGGACTGTCCTTATAAAATTGGGACATCTGGTTACTGTACTAGAGACTGACTGACATCTTCTGCTTAAGAACAAAGCAGATACAAGTAAAGGTAGATGCAGTGAGGTTTCCCACCAATATGCGTCTATCCTGTTCAAGAGGGATCATTTCTTAGATCTGAGAGGCATAGTCCGGTCTCCATCCTAATGACCATTCATTTGCCATTCTGCCAAGAAGACCAATTAGTGCGACAGTAGTTATGGGATTTTGACATTTGTCCACTGAGAGCTACGCAGATGGCATCAGCTTTCAGTGTCTTTCTACTTGTGCTACTTTCATCTGAACTCACAACATCTCCTTCACATCATTTTTCTTGCATTCTCAGTAAGGAGGCTAAAATAGTCAATAGTCCATGTCAAGTACTACTTTCTCACCCTCTGTCCCCTTTGAAAATCCAGGACAGGGTGGAGTCGTATTGTTGGGGCAGCATAAGGGAAGCCTGTACTATCTCTGCCCCTTGATAAATTTGAGGCCTATTGATCTGGTACCCCTCATCAGCATTAAATGAAATATATAAGATTTGGTAATAAATAGTAGAAGGATTTTAGAATCCATGTCCTATTATCTAATCTCCAGAAGCAGCCACCTGCACATTTATTAAATACAAGCAAGTATATTGCAATCCCCCAAATACCCACGGTGAGATAACTTTGTTACCTGTTCAGCTATCTCTGATAAATCACTCACTGCTTTTTGTTGATTCTTCAAAAGGAACTAACCACTGTCTTCATTTCTATGTTTAAACAGCTGTCGGTAACAAGATAAATGAGTCGATGTCTGAGTTACTAAATGATCCAAGGAGTGGGGAATGGGAAACGGGATACATAGCCTTTGACCCTTAGGATGCTGCTTTAAATCCAACCTCAGATAGTAGTGACTGAACGTCATTCTCATCCGATGACTGTTTGACCTGTGTAAACTGAGTTGTGGATCTCAGGACAGCTCCTACTGCACAACTTGCCACAGAAAAATTAGCTCTCTTGTTGGCACATTCAGCAAAGGCCACACTCTGAGAGGATTGTGAAGATGGAAAACACACTTCCCTAAAAGTGCTTCTCCAGTCCAGCTTTCAGGCACATTGAATTATCCCTGACTGCTGCGACCAGTAAGGAGGAAGCTTGTGCTGAAGCTTTGTTGGTAAAGTTACTAGAGGATTGCCATTCCTAGGTCGTCAATCCAATACCTTTCACGAGCACTAACATGACTTAAATAATAAATAATCATAATCATCATAATAAACAACAATAGCAATACATAATTTTAAAGAACTAATGAGTTCCTGTACACATAGATTTCTATATTATATTTGACAGCAAGAGCATTTCTTTAATTATTATTAATTTATGTATAGTACAGTAATGCCTAGAAGCAGGGATGTCAAACTCAAATACACAGTGGGCCAAAATTAAAAACTTGGACAAAGTTGCGGGCCAACCTTGATATTTATTGAAAAAATGTCTACAGTTGAGGAAGTTTTTCCTTTTCATTAAATATAACGATGAACCTTTTTCATATGGAAACAAACTTAAGTTTTGCTTAAACATTGAATCTGGAACAAGCAAAGCTTAATACTATAAACACATGTGAAATCGGTGCATGCGCTGTCTACCGGCGGGCCAGCTCTAGTAGACATTTGGTATTTTCTTGCGGGCCAAATATAATTACACTGCGGGCCAGATTTGGCCCGCGGGCCTGAGTTTGACATCTATGGCCTAGAGGTTCTAACTCAAATCAGGACCCCATTTGGCTAGGCACGCTATAAATACACAATAAGAGACTGTCCCCACCCCGATATGATTATAATCGACACAGACAGTACTTTGGAGGGGAAAAGGAGGCAGAGAATGGTGCAGTGTTTTGCCTCAGGTCAGTGGCAGAGCCAGGAACAGACCCGCTCTCCTGAGCTACAAGTCAGTGCTGTAGCCATGAAACCCACCCCTCTCTCTGCATATTCTTATTAGGAAAGCTGCTAGTCTAAAAACCTATTTCTGTGTAGACAACAATGGGCAGTCTTGGTCCTAAGTTTTTCTTCCCTCTGGAGAACCCATGATTTGTGCAATTAATTGGAGTCAACTGGATGTCCTTTAATAAGAGACCTACAGTGGAGGCAGCCTTGGCTTACACAGGGAAAAGCTGCATTTGGAATGCTTGTGACCCATTTATTTGAATACTCTGGTATATAGGTCCCTGAAGGACTATTATGGCTAAATGTTATTACAGATTGTATTTTACTGTTGCTGAAGGTTGTTTTAAAGTGTATTTTTTGCTGTTGGACATGAACGTGTTTTTGAAGTATGTTGCTTTACTGGTGTGTGAGTGTCATAACAGCTGAGAATTTTACAGTACATTGCACCCATAAACAATATTTCTTATCAAACTTCATTGCAGGTTAAGGTTATGGTCCTGGGAACTAGGTTAAAAGTTAACCAAAAGCAAGGTCTGTTAACTGAAACTGTTTTTATAACTTACAATTAATATATTATTCCATGAATGTCTGCAGACCTGTACTAGGCAAAGGCCTGTAGATCTCTGAAATAGCCAATCCATCCTAAATCTGGTTCAAATAGAGAGTCAATTCTTGCACTGATCCTGTAAAAGCAAGACAGCCACAATTTGTTTACCAAAATCTGCAATACTGCCAAAAACTGTTCACAAACATTTCAGGAAGTTCTGAAGAGAATTTTGTTTTGATTGTGTTTGCACCCATTAACTTTTTACAGTCATAAAGATTTAATCAAATGGATGTTCTTCAGAAGTAAATTTGGAGCCCCTCCCTGAGATGCACTTAATCATGAAATCAGTTCTGTGTCATGATAAACAAGACCATTATTTATAATGGAAGTAGTTTATAAAGGCTAGGTCATCCAATCAGAGGACTGGAACACTACCACGTGGCCCCTTGACCAGTCCTATAGCTCGACTATTGAATCACAAATATAAAATATTCTGTTTAATTTCCTGCCTGTCTGCCCACCTGTCTTATGTACTTTTAAGGTGCTTATCACTGTGCTGTGTGTCCACGTCTCCTAATGAAGTAATGAAGTATCTTTCAGTCTTTGGCCCATCATATGTACTTTTAGTATCTAAGAGCCACAATGAACAGTTAAAACAGGATAAAATTCATTCACACAAAACCTCTACATTTTGCTATGAGCCAGAGGTGCAAATCCAACTCCTACACTCTAAGAAACAACAACCAGACAAATCCTTCGTTATCTCTGATAATGATCAGTGAAAGCTACTGTATGGTCTTTTCTGTGTTACCCTTCATTTCCTTTCTCTTACCCCCAACTGATTACATGCAACCCTGCCAAGTTAAATCTTAATTTTGATTTTTGTGGGCAGGGCCCAGTGTTTTATTTGTCTATGAAATCTCTGTGACATACTGTATAATATACATCATACTATCCAGAGATAGATCTAAGTTGTATGAAAAAGCATAGTACACATTTTGTAAGAGGTGATGAAAGCAACTTTATGGCTGACAGCTTTACAGCCTGACTACTACAATTAGCATGATGTTCTTAGACTCATAACTAGTAATACTTGGCACCGACATAGCAAATTTCATTTTAGAGTCTGAAAGCCCCACCTCTTACCTGTCAGCAGGTGCTATTAGTTCCATTTTACACACAGTTAAACTGAAGTACAGAATGGTCACAGTTAGTGACTTGCTTCAGATTGTATGGTGAATCATGGTAGAGCCAAGGAAAAGACCAGAAGTCCTGACTCTCTGTCCTTTGTTCTAGTCACTAGATCATACTCTCTGCCTCTGTTTCAAAACACAGTGCAAAATCCTGAAAAGTGCTGAGTGGACACATCTCCCAGTGAAGTCAATTCAAGTCTGAATTTGTGTCTGTCTGTATTTGCCACATCTATTGCGCTTTGTATGTTTGGAATATTTCCATATTCTCTGGATGTGCTTTGTATGAGATGGTTGTTTTTCTTTTTAGGTTGGTAAACCTGTTTTCCCCTTAGAAGGCAACTGCTAATTAATATATGAAACTTCTGTAGGGTATATACTGGCTGTTTAAAAAGCCAAGATTTGAAGGACACAGCAAAAGAAAGGAAGTGACAGTAGTACATATTCCAGTATCAGATATAGCTCCAGGGTATCAACTGTTTATTGCTGTGGAGGAGAGATATGAACAATCACTGCTGCCCCAGAATATGCACTCTGTATTCTGAAGCACTGATGATAGAAGGAAAGCAGGAGGTGAGCCTACCAAGGGAAAGGCTGTAAGGATCTTTACATAACAGCAGGATGATATCAGGAGGAGGAGAGACAGCATGAAAAACTGGTTAACTGCTCAATAAATGGAGGAAAAAACCCAACAACAACAACAAAAAAGATAATGCTGTAGTTTAGAGTCCTTGGGAGAAATCCAGTCCTGTTGTAAGAGAGTAAATCTGCACTGAAGTCAGTGTTAACACCAGAACTGAATTTATGTCTTTGCTCCTTTTTTAGTCTTCCATCCTGTTTGCTCAACCCACAAAACAGGCATTTTATTGGAGAGATACAAATATAATATTATTTTTAAAACCTACTTCATAGGAAAGCCTTTTGACAGCGGGCGATAGGTAGACGGACTGACACCTTAGGCAAAAAGGCAAAAGCCTAGATTTTGAAGGGTAAAAAGTTCATGATCCTGCTGAATTCCAAGTTCCCTGGTTTCTATTACGTTTTTATTATTATAATTTTTGCGTGACTGTAGCTGGACCTCTCGTAACCTCACCATTTTGAAAGCTGAAGGAAAAGCAGCTTGCTGCAGTCAGACAGGAAACCCTCCTCCACCCCTTCAAACCCAACAATGCCTCATAAAAATATCAGATCACAGATTAAAACAGAATGACTTGAAAGCTCCAACATAACAAGTCTCCCTCAGTGTGTCTGCTATTAAAAATGGCTTTTAAGTTATTGAAGATGGTAAACCCGGGGGATGGACCAAAATAAGAATATTACTATTTTCAAGTTTTTGCACTTTCTTTTTGATCTAAAAAGTGGAAAATTAGCTTTAAAAATTTTACTAAACATAACTAAACCATGGCTAGTGGACCTTTGTGGCCATCCATACTAATTTATAATGATTTCTATTTGTGAATGTTAAAAAAAAGGAAAGAAAGAAAAAATAAACTTCAAGCATTAATCTTTTATTTTAGCGTGGTTGGTGACATTTTCAGTGTTTCTTTTTTCCACTTGTCTTCTGGTTTGAGTTTCTTCAGAGACACCAGCTGCTGTCTTTCTTCTTCAACCAAGTCCCCATTCAGGACCCAATTTGGCAAGGTAGCAAAGCAAGTCCCACTGAAGTCAATGTGCTTATAGATAGGCACATCCTTAAGCACTAGGTACAGTTAAAACCTCAGGGGTAAGAGGTGAAAATGGGAGACAGGTTCTGTTCATGAACACGGTCTCCCTTCCCTGCCCCCTTTCCTCCCCCCCCCAGTTTTCTCCTGCTATTCAAATATACAGAGAAAAAATCTTTAATGGTTTGCTATGTGTATTAAGAGCCTCTTCTTGAACAATCTGGGGACACTGAACACAACACGATGGAGATGAGAAACAATGTCCATGTGAAGAAAAAAAAAGCCAAATGATCAAGTTCAGAGTTTTAACTGATCACTCTCCTTAGTGAAGCAGGGTGAATAATTGATACTGGAAAATCTATTCATTAAATTTAATCTCGCTTCTTCTTTGCAAATTGTCCACAAACTGTCTGATTTTTTATATAGTTGTTTACTGTTCACAACTGCTCAAGTAAGGTTTTGTGTGAGTTTCCCTGTGAAGAATCTTTCAAGTAGTTGCTGTTTTTTTACAATTCAATATGCAAGCAGTGTGTCTTGTCAACAAAGTCACAAGTCAGTGTGCCTTATGATCTAAGATTCATAGTGTTCTTTCCCTTAAACCAAATTTGATTTTGTCACCAAATAAAATTTCAGTCACTGATTAATTGAATCACACCAATGGACCAAAAGTTTTATTTTCATTAACATGTATGAGCATAACTTCACTCATTTGAACATTCATAAAGAAGGAATGAAAGTGCATCAAAATGGAATCCTATTTAGAAGTCACCAAAAATGTTTGTGAATGATAATTTTCACTACTCGTATACGCCTATACTCTTTACTCAGCTCTAACCCTCAGCTTCTCTCTTCTTCACATGGATGAATGTTCTTAATATGGTACTATGTGTATCTCCTACTCTTCTTATACACCAATGAGGATATTATCATCTGTAGCACTTACAGTAGGCATAACAAGCTGAATTTCAGACCAGAGGGAGTTCCTTCAGTCTAGTTTAACACACAATAGAGAGAATAACAATAGAAATTTCTGAAAGAATTTGACTATAATAATACAAGTGAGCACGAGGGTTGACTCTTTAGAGATAGTGAGCATAATTCTCCACTGCCTTGCACTTTGTCCAAAGGCGGCGTAAAATCAGTGTAAAGAGCTACCAGATCAGAATGGTAGTAGTTTACACCCACAGTACATTGTTTTCACAAGGGGCCAGGTTGTAGACATACAGGTTGTAGGTTGTAGACTTTCATATATGTAAGTCTGCAGACTGCAACAGAGTTACTTTCTTCACTACAGCAATGAAAGTAAGAATGAGGCTGAAATCTTGGGAGGGTATATATGTATTTTATGCAGCGTATCCTAAGAATTCATCTTTCTGGAAGATTGAAATTTACAGAGTTTTCTCTTAAGATACCGGTCTGTTTTACTATATTGTTTTAGTAGAGTAGGAACCAGTCTTTCTGTTGAGTTCAATGAGCTTTCAATCAGGACTTACGTGTATTGCCAAAGACACATTAGGTATGACATGAAAGCTTCAGTTCAGCAAAGTACTTAACCATGTGTCAATTCAGTGAGACTACTCACAAACTGATGAATCAGGGCCTAATGGGACAGATCACATAATCACAACCTTTCCATCTTTTTAAACTGACATGGGTCTTTCAGTTTTCTTTATGAGGAGATTAGACAAATTCCAAAAGAGAAATTAAAGCAGGTAAAGAGCCAGAAAAGATATAGGAAAGTATAGAAGTAGAGTTGGTCATGACTAGGCTGGACCATATTTTCTGAGAAGTCTGTATGGGCCTTCAAGAGCAAGTTAGTTGATTTTGTTCTACTCATGTTTCTGAGTTATGTACTTCCTGCTACATGTAAATCTATTTCTTTCAAATTGAACTGGCTTGCAAGAGGGATTGGCTTATCTTCATCTGTCTAGGGAAAACCAGTCCCTCCTCCTAGCTTGGGCCAACAAAATTCCCTGAAAAAGTTAATCAAAATAATTGAGACTGGCTCCTACATTCATGAAATCAATACCATTTATCCACAAATCTCTTCCACGAGACCCACTCCTGAACAGCTCCTTCATTTAGTTGGTGGGCTTTTTTTTTAAATTCAAGTCCTTCTGTTTTTTTTCCACAACATGGCTGGAAACCTGGGGATCCTGTTTCACAAACCCATATAGTCCTCTGCCTCCTGTAGCACTGATGAGCTAGACAGCTGCACAAGTCTGGCCCAAATGCATTTTCCATTGGTAGCATGAAGGTCTCTGCCTCTTGTGTTCTGGAAAAAAGGGATGCTCTCTTCATTAACATGAATGAGAGCTGAATTATGTTTCTGGCTCTGCCACTGACTCACTGTTTGACCTTGGCAAGCCAGTTAGCAGCTAATCTTCCTCATTGTTGTAAGCCTGGCTAAACAGACTCGGTAAAAGTGTGGGTGGAGGGAACATAATCCTCCCTTCCCACACGATATTACTTCTGCGCTCAGCCCAGCCACACACACAGTACCTACCTTTGCAATGGTGCAGAAGGAGCCCCAGTGAAACAGTCCTCCCTCCCTACCCTGCAGAACCCCTCCACAATCACAGAAGAGCATGCAGGAGTTGGCCTTCAATCTTTGTCTCAGTTTGCCCATCTGTAAAACTGGTATAACCTAGGGAGGTATAGTGAGCTTAAACTAACTAAATGGTTGTAGGTAGGGCTTTTTGAGATTTTCCCTGGGAGAGGCTCTTTGCAGAACATCACCATTTATGTATTATCCTCACTAACAGTCACAATTTTGTTTTCCTATAGCTGCAGATTTTGGTCTTTTTGTTTTGTTTTGTTTTCTTACTACAGGCTGGCACCAAATAGTGGAGCAAAACACTCTCTTTGCTTTTCTTGCCTCCAGACATCTTGCTGGAGAAGCCAGCATCAAGGCTCACCATAATGAATCCCCTTTCCTTCCCTCCCAAGGAGAGTTCAAGATTTACTCCGTGAGAAGGGGGACATGTGTCCCTGATGTATCCTAGAACCTGCTTATTTATCTTTTGTAAATCAAATAATCCTCCTTTTAACCTTGAACTTTTTGGGGTCTTGACCCAGCTGGTCTTGCAAAAATAGGCCAGTCAATCATGCTCTTCATCTCATCGCATGAGGGGTGAGGGGGAATAGTGAGAGAATAGAATATACTTCTGTCACTAATTCCCTTCCACCCACAGGCAAAACCTCTTCACCCAATTAACTAACACCAGGTGCACACTTGAATGCATCTGCGGTATGCAGTGTACTCACAAGCTCTGCTTCTAACTTGGCAGACAGACTTACAACCTGCCCCTGATTAACCTACTTTGCTGGGATTGCAAAAAGTTAGTAAGTGAAGGGTTGTTTTACCCCTGAAAACTGGAAAAGGATCATAAGCTTTTTCACTGTAAATAACAACTGTCCTGATCAAGCAAAATCTAGAGTCCTCTGTACATTCTTTATATGGACCAATTTATCAAGATAGACAAATGACAGCAGTTCACAACAAATCAGTACTCATTACAATGCTTGAGCAGCCTTTTGTGCTAATGCTATGAAAAGAACATAGTAATAATCCCTCCTGAAGACCCACCTCTACCAGGATGTCTATTAATAACTGAAACAGCATGGTTGCAGGGGAATTTGGGATTGTGTGATCACCTTACAGGTTTCTTCCCCTTTCTACAAGCCCCTCTTCTCTGCTTATTTCTTTTGCCTGTTTTAGTGAGGCTGAAGTTTTTAAACCTAGTTCACCAAAGTTAGGCTCTTAAATCCATATTTAGACATATAAACAAAAGCAGCTGGACTTTCAGAAGTACTGAGCCCCAGCAACTGTAACTGAAGACAAAAGGAGCTGAAAGTTCTCAGCATCTCTGAAAATCTGTCCCTAGATGTCTTAAACTGACCAGACAACAAAATCAAGGCACCCAGAATTAATTAATACTTTTTTCTGGATGTCATTACTGCTTCTTTCTCAATGGTCCCTGAAGAAGGGAGATTAGAGACAAAGCCTTCATTGTCTCCCCGCTCTGGGAGACTCACTGCACATGGCAGTGTAGATATACTACTAGTGTCATGGCTTCTTGTGTAATGACCTAATTTTTTTATGTGCTGTTAGTTCCCTACTTTTCTTTACAGAAGCAATGCCCCAGTTGATCCAATGGGACATGTTCTAGCCCTCTCTGTGGCGATTTTCCACTAGCTCACCAGCTTATTTGGCCAGCTGAAGATTGTCCTGACATGAGGAGACATGAATTTGGAGAGAACAGTCATGAATTTGGAGAGAACAGGCTGGCTACCAGAATAGTCCAATATTGGGACTATTGAAACAGATATAACTTTGAATATCTCCAAAGCTGCTCTAAGATGTCCCTCGAGGCTGGACCAATGACTTGCAGCTCAGGAAGCTGTAAAGGTGGCTTTACATCCCAGCTGCCAAATAGCTAATTCCAAGGATCCAGGAAAAAGTTCTTCGCGCTAGACTTCACCAACTAAGAGGTATATGGGTCCAAAATCGCAGATTATAGCCTATAATTCCTCAAGCATCTCAAGAACACAGTCAGTTGTACTGGCTGGAATTCAAACAGAGAAGACATTGAAAGGGTTCCCATCACACATGTATCTGTCCTTAGTCTGAGAAGTCAAGCCCAAATCTGAATGATTTGATCTGAGACGTGAGCAGAAAATTCCTTAGAGTAAAACACTCGTTTCTGTATACAAATGAATAAAGTCCAGATTCACTAAACTATTTGTTTACCAACCAGAACAGTTCCACCAATTGAAACTTTGCAGATGCTGAGGTGGATACAAAGAAACCCTTCTTTTCCTGCACAGCCGCAGCACAAGACCTGTGGGGGTTTTTTATGCTGCCAAATTGGTCAGACTCAGACTGAGACAACTGCCAATGAGGCTCTAGCCATCATCCTTCCTGCTAAGGCTCTGAGTGTAAACATAGCTCTCCCCTCTAACTCATCCCAGTCTGCCCAGCTGCAGAACGTCACCCCAGCCCCCAACACGCTTACAGCTCTATTTACATTCCTGCCTACGTTTATATTTCCACTTGAACCAACACATGTGAGAGTCAGTCCTGAAATCCTAGCTTGTCCTTGCAAAGACAAGCTTCTTGCTGGAATAGCCCACAAGGTTGAGTGTTTTCTCTATATAAGGGCTTAGTATGTACTTGGCAATGGTTACCTGGAAGCACAGGAGCTTGGCTTTTCTCCATGTTACAAAACTGAAATGGGACGATATGTGGGGCTTTTCCAGTTTTCAGTGCTAGTTTGGAGAGCCATCATTCAGTTGGATGGTTAGAAGCAGAAAGTAAACATTCTGATTCACTTTACATGATGATTCCAGTCATCAAACAGTGAATGAAACAATGACCATCGGCATTAAAGATGTCCAGATTTATATTGGTGGACATCTAACCAGATGTAATGGCCCTTTGATTGACTGGCCGTCCATAATGATGTTATGATGATGAAATATTTTTACAGTACATACCAATAGCTATGCTTTGGGGTAGATGCTCAGTTGATGTAAACTGGTGTAAACTGGCATAGTTCCATTGACTTCAATAGATCTGGGTCAATTTATACCAGCTGAGGTTCCGGCCACAAGGCATGGAAGTGCATACCAACCTCTCACCTCCCACTTCAATAATGCTCAGAACAGAACTTTCTGTGTATTGTTCCAAATCTAGAATTTTCATGAATTCCATGCAGTGCTTTTATCCTCTCATTTAACCAATAGTTTAAAAAACTAAGTACCTCTCACAAGATATTTGCATTAAGGGGCTGTTTCTGTAGACTGCTAGTTGTTATCGGTGTGGTTAGAGTCTGTGCAAAATCAGTGAAATATTTTTTGAAAAGTCAAAACTTTTAGAGGAACTGGATGAAAAAATAACTGGAGGCAGCTCTTGGCCACACATATTTTCACTGTTCAGCAGCCTCTTTTTAGTGGTAGCAGTCCATCTCTGGGTCTCTTGGTCCAGTTACATACCACTCCATGTTTACAGGGCAGATGAATCAGACTTAAAATGGTTCAGGTCTGAGAATGTTTATCCCACATGTCAGGGACCAAAACAGGGAGGAGGGAGGCATGAATCCTTTCTAATTTCTACAGGCTCCTTTTCGCACTCATGTGAGATGCGAAGAGCCCTCCATTCCCATTGAAGTCAGTGGGAGTTCACAGCATGCAAAACCCCACAGAACCTTTACCATTGGGCTCGTTGCAGGATTGAGCTCTGTATGATGGCAAAGCACAAGCGGCCAAGCTCAGTTTGAGTGTAAATCAATGGACTGAACTCCACTACAGTCACTCACAGATGCCTGTTTTGAATTTGGCCCTGAAGGTTTTATAGTTTCACTTTGTGTTTTTCAATGTTTTCATAATAATAATGCTGAATGCTTACTACTTAAGGCAGTTATTGTCTTCAGAGAACTTAGAGGTGTGATCCTGTTAGCTTTTAGGCTTTGACCATTGTAAGGGACGGCATGTAGTTGTGTCTTCCCCCAAGAGGAGCCTTGAGAACAACTTGGAGCAAAAACAAGGGCAGGATTAAAGATCATAAAGGTCAAATTGGGCTTCCATTTGAGTCAATGGCAATGCTAACATTGGTTTCAATGAAATCCAATCAGGCCCTAACTTCCCCCTTCTTTTTAAAAAAAATATATATGTTGGTTACTATGAAAAACCTGCCCCTCTTGAAGAGAAAACATTTTAAAGTAGCTTAAGAAATTTTCCTTTAATTATATTTCCCTTGATAAAAGACTGGCTCTAACACCATTACTAAGGAAAAGAAAGAGATCTGGACAAGTTGAACATATGCATAAAAGCCATTTTCCTATACCAATAATCTGACGGCAAGGCTGAACATTTCTTTCTTGGCTTACATGACATTTTATTTCTTTTGCAAAGCCACTCAAGATAACACCCTACATATCTGGGTGAGGATATGTTTCACAAACTAAACAGCTTCTCCAGTTGCTTTATGAAGCTACACATGGATAAATGGCAGAGGGAGAGACAAATTAAGATGCATGACAAAGGGGGGAAATCAAGGATCTCTGATGCAATGAGAAACTAAATAGAAAGTCAGTGAGGCAGGTGTATAAAGGAAGGCTGGAGCTTTCTGGAGAGAAGGCTCTTGCACCTATGGTGGCCAAATTGTGTGAAGACACAAAGGAGACCACTTCTAAGTGAGCAGAGTGTACAGAAAGGGGAATAGAACTATTAAGATCAATGAGGTAGTCTGGGTTAAATCTGTGGCGATTTACTGAACTGGAACCTGAAACGGATGTGGAAGTCAATAGCAAGGTCAGTGGAGATGCAGTGATGTATTCATGAATCTTTTGCAGGGGTAGTTGATTGGAATCTTAGGCTGACTTTGAATGGTTTGGCTTGCTTTCAGCTATAGCTGACTGGGAAATGGTTTGCCCATCCTGTGAAGATTATCAAGATTCAGACATGTTTACCTATTCCAAATCAGGACAAAACCTGTAAATCGGAAAAATTTCCTTGAACTGAATTTTTTTTTAAAAAATGGCTTTGGTCCAAATGTTTTGTTTTGATTTCAACCATTTTTCTTTAAATATCTAACACAAACCACAAACTGTAATCAGCTTTAAGTTAGGACTTGACAATTCATTTCTTGACCTGGAAAAATGGATTTTTATTTTTTAATTTATTTTAGAATGTCACAATGAAACCTTTAGACAATTTTGAAACTCTTTTTTCAAGGGGGTAGCAGTGTTAGTCTGTTTTAGCCAAAAAAAAAACCCAAAAAACCCTTTTACCAAAAATGTTTCATGCATCTGACAAAGCGGGTTTCTGCCCATGAAAGCTTATGCCCAAATAAATTTGTTAGTCTTTAAGGTGCCACAGGACTCTTGCTCTTTTTTCAAAGTTTGTTGAATCAAGAAATTAGTTGTAACCTACCCTTTGCCATGAAAGTTTGGGTTTCAACAAATCAGCATTTTCTGATGAAAAAGTCTCACCCTGAAAAATTGCTGACTAGTCCTACATACTAACCTACTTTCTCATGAAGAAAACAAACAAACAAACAAAACCCACAGAACAGCCAGTGCATGAACAAACTGGAGAGGAAACATTTGTCCTCTTAATACTCTCCCCAATCAAGCTTCAAAATCAGAGTTTGTAGTTTGGTTTAGAAAATTTCTGGAGCTTACCCTAATGTCTCAGCTCTGTAAGCGGGAGCTGGGAATCTGGTGGGAATGGAAGAAAATGAAAAACAAAACAAAAGAAAAATGTTCTTTCTAAAAAAGGGTTAATTTGAGATTTGGGAAAGGTTCAAGGTGGGACAAGGTGAATGTGTTTGGGGGTTGTTATTAAATGCAAACTGATTTGCCCATCTCTACTCTGAAGCGTTATCAGATCTTTGCCATTTGCCCAACAGCTGTGCTATTTCATAAACACATGAATTTTCACTGAGGATGTCAGCCTCAGCAAAACTACAACAAACAAACAATTTAAAGACAAAGCTTGATTAGATGAAGAAAACATCTGCAGAGTTTAGCCAGAAACCCCAGCAAACCTTCATCTTTTGTGAGCCCCAGACAATTGCTTACACCCTATGATTGCCTACTGTTTAGCAACAAAAAGAAAGTGTTATGATTGCAGATACTTTTCATGCAAAGTCCTGCACTTAAGAGGTTTTGAATAAATGGACAAAATGATAGTGTAAAACCCATCAGGATGTATGCTGATTCATGCACTATGATCAGTCCAGATGCAATAGAGTGGTAGTGTTGTTGATTTTCTGCCTCAGAAACGTTGTCTTTTCCATGTGGTTTAGTTTTATTTTCTTTGCAAATTTAATTTGTCAAAACACGTCCAAAAAGACATTGTTTCCATTTAGGATAAATGTTTAGGTTGAGGAGCAGGAGAGGCAACAGTTAGGGGGGCAGGAGTGGAATTCAGGGGACCTAAATTCTATTCCTAGATTTGCCACTGATGCTCAATGTGAGTTTAGTTAAATTACTTCACTTCATTTTGCCCCCATTTCCCTGCCCACTTTGCCTATGTTGTATGTTTGGACTGTACTATCTGCAGAATAGGAATTGTCCCAGGCTGTGTGTGTGTATAGCACCTAGCACAATGGAGACTTAGACAATCTAGGTGCTACCATAATATAAGAATCCAGACATGCCGGAGGGAATTGGAGTCGGGCAAATTCTACAACAATTTTCTCCTGTAAATGCCTGCTTCAGTTTTGAAATGAATTTGCTTCAGCTTTGCTTGCAGCCCTTTTGTCTTCACTCTCAAAATAAAATTCACTCCTGTGCAGAGCGCCAAGATAGGCCTATGCACTATGCAAACCCTTACGGTAAGGCTTATTTCATTCATACAGCTCTACAGAAAATAGAGCCCAGTTATCCTGACTCCAACTCCTGTCTTGCAACCACAAGCCCACCCAACCTCCTCATAAGCTGTTCTACATGCTTTAGCTGATCCTGAGTGCACTCAGAAAGGGGCAGAATAATTCCCTGCCTTTGGAAACTCCCCCCCAAAAAAATCACAGTCAGTCTGAACCTGAGTCTGAATGTTGGGTAACATTCAATTAGTTGAATAATTACTTCCAGTGAATGATTACTACAAACAACAATCAGCTGTACCTAATTTTAATATAACTATTTTTTGTTTCTTTGTTTTTTAAATATAGCACCACTGGTAGCTGCGCCACAGATTAAATTGTAAATGGAATAGCAAAGCCTTCCAAATTCACCTGTATCTGAGTTTGGTTTGCATTTCTACTACTGGAGTTGTTTGTTCACCCTGTGCTGTAATTAAGCCCTGGCAAACTGTGTGTGGGCAACAAAAATTAAAAACAAAAATCTGAGCTGAATCGTCTCTTTGAATGGTAATTGTTTCCAGGAAGTAAAGAATTCATTAAGGAAATATGTACAGTTGATCATCCTATTTAAACACATACAATTGCTTCATATTATCTATGGGAAAATTATCTTATACAAACACATCACTCCTGATGTCCCCTTGTGAACATTAATGCATCAGTTTTATACTTTCTTTTTCACACATCTACACATCAAGTTTTATACCCTCTTTTTCATTTAGCTCTCAGCCCCTTATCCATATGTGGCTTTCCAGATACCCATAACTAGGATTCCAATTGGTGGTGTAAGCTATTTGCATTAATAATGCATTAATACACTTCCCATTGTTTCCAATATGTTAACGAAGTATGTTAATGCAGTATGTTAATACACAGCGCTCTTCTTCAGGTCTCCAGTGGGGGCACTTTGTGTAGCTCAAAAGCTTGTCTCCATCACCAACAGAAGTTGATTCAATAAAAGATACTACCTCACTCACCTTGTCTCTCTAATAACTTGGGGCTTCAACACTGCAGAATATTTCTGTTGTCACATGGATAGATAGTTCCCAAATATTTACATGAATAACAACCCATTTCGACAGATGTTTGGTAGAGCCAATAAAAAGAGACACAAATGTAGTTGAACTAAAAAGCCATACAGAATTTGAATGAATACTGTTTTTAAAGCGTTCAACCAGTTCTCCTTGAACAAGATGTAAATTTATGAAGTGTTCCCACATTTCCTAGGAGTCATCAATTACTAATCTGTCAGATTAACACTGAGCTTGTTGTGCCCTGGAAGTTCCAAATGCTCGGTACAGCCTCCATTGGGAGCACTAGCCTTTTAGGAAGTCTGATCAAAACATTTCACATGTTCTAAAAATGTGGTGGTGGAAAGAAACTTGTCGGTCTCACAAAAGGTGTGAGCTGACTTGTATAAAAATACCCAAACTACCAAAAATGCTATGGTTTTATATTCATAGTTACAGAACTGTGCGTAGAAGGGCACCTCGGCTGGCCCCCAGACTGGGAGCCGAGGGAGGGACTGCTGGGAGCCGAGCCGTAGACCAGCAGGGCGAGGCACCCAGTAAATCTGCCCGGCAACAAGCCGGGATTGGGCCAGCATGCCGGCCCGCCTGTCAACCCCGCAGGTCAGGCCGGATAGGCCCACCGGCGACGGCCAATCCGGCCCCGGGAGGCGGGACTTCCCCAGGAAGGGGAAGGATAAAAGCTCAGCCCCAGAGCTCAGTAAGAGGGAGGCAGCAGTGGGAAGCAGACCTGCTGCCCTGGGCTCCGGCCAGGGAAGAGAAGGCCTGCCGCCCCGGGCCGAAGCCCCGCCGGTCCCAGGATACATACCGGGAGTGGGTCGGCCCTCCGCCCGCTGGAGACTGGGACTGGCCGACGGGCCCTAAGGGGCAGCCGCCCCTCCCGGCAACCCCAGCCGGACCCGAGGAACCAGACCCCTCCTGGTGGGTCAAGCCGCCCGAGGCCGGGCCCGACCTTGAGGAGCTGCCCGAGGAGTTACCGGCGGCTGCTCCCCCGGAAGCTGGACCGGACCTCGAGGAGTTGCCAGAGGCCAGGTTCCCCAGCGAACATGTGGACCTTGAGGAACTGCCGGCCGCTGAGGACTTGCCCCCGCTGCCGCTGCCGGACGCCGACGGATGGGTGAGCCAGCCGTGGGCCGTGCACCCCGCTCCCGGGTTGCCTGGGGTCAGTTCCTGGGAGGACGGGGAGGAAGTGGCCCAGGGGCAGCCAGGCCTACTGGCCGGAAAAGGGGCACAAGCCCCGCGGTGTGTTGCGGCTGGATCCCCGCCGCACCAGTGGTACTGACGGTGCCACTGGTAGGGCCCTGGGCTGGGACGCAGTGGAGACGGGTGGGCCTGCGTCCACCTCCCCACCCTCTCCTATACCCGCACTTGTGCCAGCGAGTGAGAGGGAGGGAGAGTCCTACCCCGCCAGCCGGACGGCTGGGAGACGCCCGCCTCAGCCTGCCCTTGCCCAGGGAGCAGGCCTCATAGACTGCGTTTCTGCCTGCCTGCCCTTGCCCAGGGGACCGGGCGCTTGA
>ML675611.1:34172800-34248047 GCA_007922155.1 Mesoclemmys tuberculata
CGGGGCGAAGGACTGCTTTTGCTCGCCCGCCCCGCCAGCGGGCCGGGTCTAGAGGCAGGCCAGCCACTAATTCCCCTTCTATTTAGGAGGAGACCAAGATCTTCCCCAGCGGCTGGGCCCTCCGGACGGGCCGCCGCACACGGGCGGCATAACCGCCGTCCAACATGTGAATAAAAATGCAAACCTAATGGGACTTGAACCAAGATTGGAAACTTTATCTGGAGGGGCTACAAGTTTGGGTAAAGAAGAAAAAAGAAATTAGAAAGGGGATTTGATAGGCACTCCAAAGATTTAAAAAAACGGTATTTTTATGGTATCTTGAAGAACAAACCCATTTCCAATGGCTTTTCTATCCAGGTAATGGTTTACACGATCCTTAGGCACATGTTTTCTCAACTTGCTACAGATTCTTTGGAGAAAAGGAAACAAATTGGAATTCTGGGTGTTAAATTAGCCACTGCAGAGTACTTGTTGCAGTCCCACATGTCCATTAAAATCTTCCATACAGGCTATTAAATTGTCCCTGGGCCAAGCTATAAAATTTTATGAAAACTGACTTATCTATTTGATGCATAAGCAAAGGCAAAGAAGGTTTCATACTTGGCTGTTCTAGTTCTGTAGACCAACCTCCCTTTGTCATAGAATCCTATAAATTTGATATAGAGAACTTCTTTTCCCCAGGCAATTCAATATTGAGCCTTGCAGTAAATACCCAAGTGTTTTGTCATGTGTAGTTAGAAATTACCCAAGCAATGAGATTTCCATCACTTTCCTTAAGAAAATGATTACACAGACAAAAGCCTGAGCTAAACTTAAAATTTAGATTGACCTAGCTATCTTGCTCAGGAGTGCAAAAAATTCACATTCCTGAGGGCCATAGTTAAAACAGCTTAACTCCCACAGTAAACACAAATAGATCAATGGAAGAAGTTTTCTGTCAACCATACTGTCCCTTGGGGAAGTAGACTACCTACATCACTAGAAAAAATCCTTCAGTCACTGTAGGAAACATCTACATTACAGAACCATAGCACTTTAGTGCTCGTCGCATAGACATGACCTGATAGGCCATAACTGGCATTTTCAAAGATGCGTAAAGGAATTGGGTGCCGAACTGCCATTGGAAGAGGCTCCTTTGAAAATTCTGGCCCAAGTCTACGACTGGCAGTTTTACATAAAAGTTCTGGCTGGTGCTGAAACTCAATCTTAGCACTGGTGAGAACCCTGGGAGTTTTGTTCTTCTGTCAATTAAAACTTCTAAAGGTAGGTTCAAATGACATGGTGATAAAAACAGGTTTGGCCATGAGCCTCTTGTTCACACGAGGGTTCTCAGTGGTGCTAGCACTGGTTCAGTGTCTATTTAACTGTCTAACAGGTCTCATTCTTAGGCTTCTTCTCTCCCCCACCTCATTGTTCATCTTAAATTATTTTTTCCTTTATTCCATTCCACTTATCCTAATTATTTCTTCCTGGCGCAACCTAAACTACTCAGTTCCAGTACATTTAGCTATTTACATATTATGGTGCCCCAGCCCCCCTGTATCTCTCCTTCAGATTAAAAGGACTGTGCTGTAGAGAGACAGCAAGCCATTTGACATTTCTTTGAGTTAGATATCCAACTCCCATTAAAAGTCAAAGGGATTTAGGCACCTAAGTCACACTAGTGCCTTTGAAAATCTCCTCCTTCATCAATCGTGTTTTACAAATCGCCATCCCACCTTCCCTGCTATAGTGTTAAAGAAACCCAAAAGACATGAGCTGTCAGTTTCAAGACTGCTTCTGTATACAAGTGAAGACAAATTCATATCGATCAAAGTGACATGTTTGCAGAGCAAATAAACTGAAACATTTATATAATTTATGGCTTGTTATGTTTGGTGATAAACAGATGCTTTAATTAAGCTTGAGTTTGTGGCCTTTAAAACCCACTGCCTGAGTTTTATCACCTTCAGTAAACAGGGCTTTGGGAAGGGAATAGATAAGTTGGTGTATTGATCCTGGATACAGATATGAGGCTGAGGCCCAGGTATTTGCCTTGTTGCTGTGTGAAACTCCTCAAATAAAAATATGCCCTGCCTGCTCATAGAATATGTACGTGTAGGAAGCGAAAGGGTAGATGTGATTCAGCATTTAGACAAAATGAGAGCTCACAGCAATTCAATCTGGCACAGATAGCAGAAGGAGAAAAAGCTTAAAGCGCTAAGCATTATAGGACACCTGTGTCTGAATTAGAAATCTTGGTGGGGATAACCTTCTGCTAATCTTCTGTGAATTTTTCAGCCATCTTACTGGGAGATTTAGTGATGGGATACTGGGCTGCTGGGATATAAGTGGTAGGCAGTGCAGTGGTAAAATATAATAATAACGGGGCTGGTGAAGAATCAACTCCCACTGCATCCTCTGGGAACTAAGGGTATTCAGCATTTCAGGCAGGATCAGGCCTTTTGTACTTTTCTAGTGAGCCTCTCAAGCTGCTGTTATAACCACTATTTTCCTCTGAGAGAAGGGTACCTATTTTTGTCTCATTTCACAGGTCAGGAAACTGAGGCACAAGGAGGTTAAGAAAATTGCCTGATGTGTCATGATGAGTCAAGTAGAGCATTTGGCCATACAATCCAGGAGTCCTGGTTAGGGCTTTGTTAACTTTTAATAATTTCTGTATTGCCTTCTGAGAAATAAATGCTTATCTCCATTCTTGGCTCAGATGCCTTTTGTCACATTAGCTCAGAGACATTTGAATACTTGCTATGTAGTGAAAATGTTTCAGTCACACAGGCTGTTGCTCTATTTGCCATATATCATTTTAGGACTAGTGATTTTAAAGGTGTAACTGATTTTACAAAAGGGCTAATCCTGTGTTTTTAAAATTTGTATTTTTTTCCAGAGTTTTATCAATTTAAAATGAGTATTTATTGCAGCATGTGCAGTGGCCTATGGTTAAGACACTATATTAATAAACTAAATTAAACCTTGTATAATGAAACCTGGACTACCAAATGTTTGCATTGTCACCAAATATCTAATCATGTCAACATTCACTTTTCTGCTGGGGAATATCCATGCCCTAAATCAAAATAACCAATCTACGATACAGTAGAGATGGTCGACACACCTCATGGGTTTTATGCACAGCTGAGTCTGAATTGCAAAGTCTTCATTCAGCTCTGAACCTTCTGCGTTGTCCATCGCCTGTATTTTTGTACTACCCCATGTATAATTGTGTACAACACCAAGTGGAGCATTTTGGGAAGTTAAGTAATTGTTATGTGACTATCCAGCCGGATTGATTGTATTCATGAGAGATGACAGTTAACAGAATCTTAGTGTATTAACTCCAAGGTCCCACAGGTATGGGACACAACTCAATCATTCATCCATTATGCATTTAGGTAATTTTATTAGCAGCTCTCCAGCTATTGATTACAAAGATAAACATCTCTTAATTAATTGTGGTGATTCAGGAAAAAGACCTGGAGAGAGTGGTCAATGTGGACAACTCAGTGAAAACCTCTGCTCAATGTGCAGCACTTGGCAAAAACAGAGAGAAAAGTGATAGGATGAATAAAGAATGGGATAGAAAAAAATACTGAGAATATTTTAGTGCTATTATATAAATTGATGGTATGGCCTCGCCTGAAATACTGTACTCAGTTCTGCTCATCTCATTCCAAAACAGATAGCAGAAATAGAAGGGGTTCAGAGAAGTTCAAGGAAAATTATTAGTGAACTGGGGGGAAAATTATGAAGAGAGATTAAAATCAATTATAAGAGGGGATCTGAAAGAGAGAGAGAATTACTTTTAACACATTGCATAATTAACCTATGGAACTCATTGTCACTTGATATCATGGTGTCCAAGGGCTTTGTGCGATTAAAAAATAATTAAATATTATTTTAGATATTATAAACATTCATGCTTCAGGGCACAAACCAAGTACGTAATCTGTCCTTAGGGCAATTTCGTACAACTAGTGGCAGTCTCTCAGCTGGTGAAAAATTGTCTTACCACTGAAGTCAACAGAGCTATGACAATTTACATCAGCTGAATATCTGACCCCTGGAAGTGCAAAGCTGTTGTAGTATGGCAGAGATCTGGCCAGCATCTTTAAAGTAATTTGGTAATAGCTCAACTGACAGTGACCTCTCAGCAGAGCACATTTTTAAAAGGAGATTATTGTGGCTCAGATGTGGGATTTAGAAGTCTGAGCCACTCTGATTCTACAAATGCCAATGAAAGGAAGTAGTCTTGTAGCTCAAGAGCTGTCTGTTCGGTTTATTTTTAAGTTTTAAGTTGACATTTCTCACCTCTTTGAAACAGTGGGCAAAACAGACTAAGAGGGTTGAGCCAAAGGCTCTGTTATGACACATGAGTCAC
The DNA here is from genome assembly GCA_007922155.1 of Mesoclemmys tuberculata. Lineage (NCBI taxonomy): Eukaryota > Metazoa > Chordata > Testudines > Chelidae > Mesoclemmys > Mesoclemmys tuberculata. The sequence goes on from ML675611.1 coordinate 34,177,176, forward strand.
TGAGTGGAGAAAAAAAACTGTGGATCTGTTGTCTGGAAAAAATTTCAAACTTGTCTGGATATCAAGGACATTTTGCCTTGACAAGAGTGATATGTGGTTCAGGGGAGTATTGCTGGTTGGATTTTTATCTTTGCTTCCCCCACCCTTTCTTTTTTTGGATGCAATATTCTGGAGACTGAATAAAAAGGTAGACATCACCTTTTTCACAAAGGAGACATTTTAATTATGCTGAAGAGTTATGCAGTTATCTCAAAAGGGGGTTATCTCCCTTTATGCAAATGACAGTATAGCCATTTTAATTTAAACTAAAACAGGATCCTCCCCCAGTGTGGAACCCCTCAAGAAAACAGAAAGGAAATGCAGCACCTTCAAATTGCCTGAATCTGTGTGATAGATGTGGTAACAAAGTGTTGCCTCCTCAGCCACTGGGCAGGCAGTGACCATTGGAAGTAGGATATTGTTTAGGTAGAAGAGAGTTTGTTAAACAGGGTGCAACTTGTGTTATGCAATCAAACCACCCAAAGAACTAACAAAGAGTGGTTGATTAATGGAGGTCCTCGCCCAGTGAAAATGAAGAAGAATTTAGGATGGTCTATTATGTGTGATCACTTCCAGAAGTGTCACTGTACATTAAAGTCAAGCCAACTTCTTCTTTGTGGAAAAGGCCAGATGGTGCAATGATAAATAATATGATATGCTTTTGCCTAACAATACTGGGCTTTGATTCTACATTGCTCTGCAAGTAGTGGAGTCATGGACACTAGTGCTAATTGCATGTAAATTACTTTGAATCAGAAAGGTAGCATTTCACACCCAATCTGCACTTACTTTGTTCTGTTGTAAATAACAGATAAGGAGCCAGACAAGAGAAAGAGGCCCACGGGTTTATAATCTGCATTTTGTACCAAGTGAAAAATCAGTGGTTGGATTCACTGCATAATTCACAGCGAACATCTGTCCATATAAAAATTATGTTATTCAGCAAGAATGGCCATCCGCACCATTGTACAACTCTAATGACTATCCAGCTAGTAATGTAACTTTGATTGAATCATTGCAATAGAGATTTAGTGCCAAAGTATGGACAAAGTGTCCTGAACCTCAGACCGTTCATCTTCCTCCAAGGATTTTACTTATTTTAAATAACGAGGTAAATAAGTGATAAATAGACCTGGCCAGGAATTTTCCAACTGAATGATTATCCATTGAACAATGAAGTTTCTTTAAAATTTCAATTTTGCTGAAGATTTTTTATTTTCCCTTGGGAAAATCACAGTGAAATATTTCAGTTCAAGTCAGCTTCACTGAAATTGGAATATATTTAATTTTGTTGACCTAACACGAAGTGTTTTGTTTCACACCAGTTCAATACAGCATTAAATTTAATTTTCTTATTGCTTGTTTCTTATTATGGGATTTGTAGCTTGAGACTGATGAAACTGATGGGCTGCTTATCATGAATGACTACATCTTCTGTGATGACATGGACTGCCCTCTAACAAAGCTGTATGATTCATCATGGGAGTCACATGAGGCTGGGAGCATCATGGGAGATGTAATCCAACCAGGCAGCCTACTCTATGGAAAAGAATGGGGTTAGCAGGCTCCTGAACTACAATTCCCATAACGCAATGTACCACAATAGGGAAATAAAGTTTAATGTTGAACTGACTCAAAACTCGTTCTATCTGGAAATGTCAAAACATTACATTTTGATATTTTTGATAAAAAATATCTGGGGACTGTTGAAATATTTTGTTTCAGTCAAAAATGTGAAAATAAAATGTTTTGACATTTCTTAACTGATTTTTTAAAATATATTTTGTTCAAGGAAAGGTTTTGTATTTAACCTTTTCGTCCTAATTTGGGATGAAAACAAATGTTGCAACATCAGAATTTCTCACAGGATGAAAATTCATAATTCTGCTTAGCTTTAGTGACAAACTGTATTCTCTACCCTCTTACCCATTAATTTTTCACTTCTAAATTCCAAATCTTTTACTCAACCAATCAGATGGCATCTTGACACCCAAGTTTAAATGGAACCTACTAGTGCACAGGCCATTGAGGAAATAAAGCTCAATCTCAGACTCCTGGACATATTCTGAAGTCTTTTTAAAAAAAGAAAAATTTGGTTTAAGTTTTAAAGGTAGACGGTCCAGGTCAATTCTTATTTGATCTAAAACTGTTTAGCCCATCATTGCATTTTACCTAGAGAATAAAATAAGTTTACAAACACTGAAAAGAAAAAATAATCATTTCCAAAGACAAATCCAGAAATATTTCCTAGAAGCAACATAGCTACTCTGAGCTCTCTCTCTCCCTCTTCCTGGCTCTTTCTTTTTCCATACCCCATGCTTTATTTATTTATTTATGCTGAAGTGGTTTATGAGAACAGCTGGGTTGGCAGGGTAGGCATGGTGTCTGACCTTGTGCTAGATTTTGCAAGAAATCTGGTTATTTCTCTAAGCCAAGATGCATTAAGGGTGCGTCTCATAAATTTTATATCACAGGTGCAGAAAATACTTAAAAAAATTCCTCATTAAGGACAACAATAGAAAAAAGAGCTTGTTATGCCTCCTGTGGCCTATCACGTATCTGCAAGCCATGACAAATTTAGTCAGAGCTAAGAACAATATGTGTTTGTTAAAAGTTCATAATGTTTTCAATTTGGTCCCCCTTTATTTAATGGCACACAACCATTCAGTATCAATAACTGCTCAACATACCAAATTATATTTAAATGTCCCATTTTTGTCACATTACTTACCACATTATGTATAAAGAGCATTCACTAAGATCTTATAGTCAGAATGATTAGCTCATGATTAGGAAGAATCTCTTAAATGACAGACCTAATGAGTTTTTTTTAAAATAGTACAATTTTTTCCAGGGATTTTAGGATGCAGCAAGATATTGGCTGTGCCCTGTTTTTAATAGTAATAGGACTTTGAATATATACATACAGTATGTGAATACAGAGGGAGAAGGGTTAGAATGAATATCCTAGATGTGAAGATCCCCGATTTGTGAAAGAATTTGGAAATCAAAGGCAGAGCTCGATCTGAATTTTGCAACTGCTCCAAAAATTGGACAGCTATGAGCAGCAAATCATTTATAAGACAAATAAAACAGATAAAAGGACAGTATCATACAAAAGGAGATTTGCATGATTTGTCCAGAATTTGAGGAATAATTTACACAAATATATTTCAGTCCACAGGTTGTTGTCATATTATTTGCTTTGACTATCTCTTCTACTACTGATCACTGATGATGTGAGATTGGTCATCTACATCACATTGTTTTTACTTCCTTTTTAAAGTGACTGAAATTTTTATAAACATGAGGTTGGAAGGCAGAGATTTTGAGGTAGCACTTACTTTTGTTAATTAAATGGGAAATTTACCGAATCACAAACTCACAGAAGTATTTGTGAGTTTCACCCTACATGGACACTGGATATTGTTGCAATGAAATTTATATATATATATATATATATATATATATATGGGGGAAATGACTGAAAATACTATTGAATGAGACTCATAATTTTCATCTGAATGAATATTCATGACTCATTTTGCTTTATTAACCCAGCTCTGCCTGCCCCATTTTCTATAATGGACAGAATCAAAGTCCCAAATCCAGATCTGGATTTGAATCTGAAAAGTCTGACTCAATCTCAATTTTATAGATGGGTAAATTGAAGTACGAGGAAATTCATTGATTTGTCCAAGGTCTCACAATGCAACAGCCTTAATGATGGAAGGAATAGAATGAGAGTGAACTGGCTTCCAGTTTCCAGCTTTAATTATGAGACCAGAAAGATTAACGTAGTTTGAATCATGAAAACCAATCTTTAAATTCTCTAGTGTGGACATTGATAAGGAAGATAAATTAAGATAATTTTGATGTTTAAAACAATGGAACAAGCTAAGAAGTTGGAACAGAGTGAAACTAACAGTTTTCTCTTCAGAGACTTGAAAAAGAGTTCTGTGAAGCTTGAACACTTACTTGTCTCTTCAAAGCTTGTCCCTTCCACCAATAGAAGTTGGTTCAGTAAAAGGCCTTACCTCAGCTACCTTTCTCTCTCATAGTCTAGGACCAAAACAGCTACAACAACACTGCTAACAATTTCTCATTTAGTTGATGTGTGAAAAACAGATTCTACCTTTCAAGGCACTCCAAATATATTTAAATATTTTCAGATTTTGAGACAGTCTGAAAATATCAGTTTCAGGCACAAAACCAGTTTTCTGCATTAAATAGCAGTTTTCAACCTGCCAGAGAAGTTTTTAATTTTCATGGATACAGTGAGATGAGAGTACAAAATAGTTAGCTGTATTGTAAACTTGCAAAGCTTTGTTTGAGAACAATTTTGCAATACACAAGATGCAAAGGAAGACATGATCACAAAGGGGCCAGTATTTTGAGATTTCATTACAAGCTCAGAGCTCAATCTGATTTGAGATTTCATTACAAGCTCAGAGCTCAATCTGGCAAAATATTCATACATCAACCAGCACCAATTTATGGGTTAATGTTTAAATTGTGAAAATCTTGGTTGTTTTGGATGGTTTGGGCTCAAAACCTGAAGAAATTCATCAATTACTGTGTAGTTTCCCTTTGAAGTTTTGGGTTTGTTCGATCTATAAGTGCAAGTAAAGTTCAGGGTGCATAAAACAAATAGTGCAAAGCTGGGGATGAGATTTGTCCAAACCTATGAGACCTGAGGCTACAGTGGCGAGCTTTACTGTGCTTTATTCTACATATGAATCCAGGGAATTAACATACTTCAAAATGAGATGACTTTTCAAATGCCATTTAAAAGTGGGACAATGTAGATTGAGGTAGATATCCAGAGGAAGGGAGTTCCATCTGTCATTAGTTTTCTTATTCGGGCAACTAGCATCAGTGAGACATGAATGCATTGCTTGTTTATGGTTGCTGAGTATAGATATGACAACACAGATCCCTGATTTAACACAGTTTGATATATTATTGTAAAGACAACAAATAGTCTTGGGCATATAAACAGTATTAAAAGCCAGAAAAAAATAATCTTATCAGTGTCATGCTGCTTATTTCCATATAGTGTGATTTATACACATGTATCACAAGATGTAATAAAGTCCCTCCGTACAAGTTCTGTTAAACTATGTGTGAAGAAGGGTGTAATGGCCAAGTGCCATGAGAATCAGCTTCTAGTACTTCCTGTGCTCAGATCCCACTGTTTTATAATAAAGAGAAAGACAAACATTACACTTATATTTATACTGAATTAGAACAAGGCAGCAGCTAGATGCAGAGCTACAGGAAGGCTGCTCTAGGTGGAACAAAAACATAGAAATACCTTCCATAAACAACGGAAAGGTTAAGATTATGTAATCAATAATTTTTTATGAAACACTCCTTTTCAGTGTAGGGACCTTCAAATATTAAACCTGAAGTTAGTAGATTTATACCAAAGATAGAATTCCTCCATGAGATATGAAATGTAGAGCGTGGGCCACAGCCTTACACATTCTCATTTCATGTTACATGTAGTACAGTGGGGCTGTTCTGGTCCCACTGACCTTTGATTATGCAGGAAAATCCAACTTCTCTCATGGTCTGTCCAATCTAACCAAACTATGTGAAGGACCACATCTTCCACACACCACTATAGTTAAGATCAGTGGAGACATTCAGGCTGGAGTTCCGTTGCTATACATGAGAAGGAATTGTTCTCAGGATGATTTCCATGAGCAGTCTAAAGGTCTAAAACTGATTTCCCTCCTTGGTTAGTAGAGCCTAATCTTTTTGGCACATTACAAAGTCTCACAGGCTGTTATGGAGGCTGGGTATTCCTAGCTAGAAAGGCTGGTGATTGAAGAATGGCTTAGATGGGGTATTATTATACATTTAGGTAGTGTCTTCAGTTTTTGTAATAGAGTCTATAAGTTGACAAATTTGTAGTTGAAAAATCAATGAATGAAAGTACTAACAAATTAGACTTTCTAATTATGTGTTTAATATCTTGGTAGGTGCTTAGGGCTCCAGACATGTACCGGAACAATGGAGGGAAGAAGTATATAATCTGATCTACAGTATTTCTAAAGTATCTATATAGTACTGTTGGAAATTCTCCTCCTGGCCAGAACCAGCAAGTGCAGCGATATGAGAGAGAACGAGAGAGAGAGAGATGAAATATAACATACCTCAGAAGAGGTACAGTACATGTTCAGTTCAAATGATAAGGAAAGGTTTAGATCACTTCTTAATTTATCTAAGTTAGTTCCCCCATCCTTGATTATCACTAAAATTTGTCAATGACATTCTCACAGGTCACAACAAGCCAAAATCCAAGCAAGTTTAAGAATGGTGATGAGCAAACCACAAGAAATGAGGTGGCTCAGTTTATATACACTAGAAGTATAAAAATATCTAGATGGTCTTTGAATCTTGAATAAATCTTGGTAGAAATCTCTTGCAAAGAGACTCTTACAAGGTTTTCAGTACTTTCTGGCTTTGACTGAGTTGGGATCACGATGATACTATTGTAGTGAACTGGCTGGTGTGTGACCACTGCCCTCTACTTGATGGAATAAGATCTGCGCAGATATATGCCAGTGGTCTCACATTGCTAACAACTCAAGGAGATTCAACTTCAGCTCAAGTCATAGATGCTCTGTGCTTTTGGACCAGGAGTCTTATACTGGCTCTTATTAGGAAGCTGAGTGGCTTGTGCTGGATTACAGAATATAAAATAAAATCTTAGAAGCCAGTGGATTTGTTTTTTCCAGTGAGAGTTTGGTATTCCCTCAAATTTTCCCAGCTGATAGTAAAAAGTGCACAAGAGTTTTTTAAAGTTAAGCCATTTTTTTCCCAAATGCTTAAGCCTAAATTGTAACCTTCATGGCTATAGAGAACATTAAAAGTTCCATATTAAGCCAAACTCATTGAAGTCAATAGAGTTACACCAGGCCTGAATTTGATCCGTTTTGTTTATTTTGAATTAACTGCTAAACGATCTTAACTCAGAGGCCCTCACTCCCTATCCCATTACACCAGTTTTATGTCAATGTAATTCCTCGAGTCTCTACTAATATCAAACAAGCATGATGTAGTGCAGAATAAGGCCCAAACTGTACATTTCCATTCAGATCCAGGCTGTAGTGTAAAACTCTCTTTAGTCAGTTTTAGGATTTCAGCTTTTCATTTGGACAGTGCAGGAGAACAAAACAAGCTGCCCCTGTTGCATCTGTGGGGAAGGTATCTTAGTCAAAATTACTGGCACAATCATTAAAAGCCATTTAAAATCAATGAGCTCTAAATTAAACTAAAGATTCCTTTGTCTTGTAAAGTTTTAATTCTTTGGCCATCTGTCTTTTACGTGTTTTCATTTCTGTGACTGTAACACAACCTTTTAAATATATCTTTCTTCATCCATTAATCTTTAGTCCTTTACAATTTTTTAAAAAAATGCCTTTAGTACTACTTTGGAAACTTACACTAGCTACATGAAAAAAAATGTGCCTCTTTCAAAGCACAGCAGGTTTATACGTTTCAGAAGAGGTTGATTTAACCTTTAAAAATGCTTAACAGTGAATTGATTTGAGATGATTTGGAGAGTTCAATAGGTTACTGAATTTGACTAGCACCTCTAGAAATCGAGTTTTGAATTCTGGCCATGGAAAGAAAGGGGATAAAGGGCTTGGTGGGATCAATTTAATTGCTCATAGATAATTGTGCCCACATCACAAAACTACAATCCAACCACATTGCCTGCCTCAATGTATCAGTCATTTTTTTAGCAGAGATCATATATAACATGATATAATAGAGGCTGCTGCAAATAGTTTTAAGGTATGCTTACAGAATTATTCAGGCATTAAGACTTGGAACAGGGAGATATATTTCAAGTAATATCTGACCTGGGAATAGGAACAGGATTGACAGAGCAGGAGGTGCTGCAGGTGAGACCTGGTCTAAAGATCTAGAGCTACAAGACGCAGGGAAACTTACTTGTCATCTATAAGACTATAGACTGGAATGCCTAAGGGAACTGTCTGTGACTCCATGGGAAGACTATTATAGTGCTTTAGGAGTTCACACTAGTCACTGGTTTGGGGAAATCTAATTATAGAATATACAACCAGTTTGGGGTTTCTACCCTGCTTTTTGACAGTCTACCCTGAGGTTGGCACTCACAGTCATGAGCCAGTCCAGACAGACTGACAATTGGGGAAATTGGCAGAGCCTTTCTCATTGGCCAGACGAGATGCATCACTGAAGAATTATGAGACACAATAGTACTTTAAGGCTGGTACAGTAATTAGTTAGCAAATTACTAACCTTTAGGAGCAATGATGAACCAGGGGAAAATTTGTGATACAATCAGCTGGCTCTGAGTCGCAATGTCTCCCAAGAGTACTCCAGTTTACACACCATGTCTTGCTCAGATTTGTGACTAACGTCAACATACAGATCTGAACGAGTAACTTAAACCACACCAGTACATCATGCAATATAAAATTATAATTATATGGGAGGGTGGATGTGATTATAAATATATATACATGCTAAATGCATATATTAAAGAATTAGACAAAATTAGATAGATACATTTATTAGTAAGAGAGTTCTAAACCAAAACTCCAGATTTAACTTCCTTGGCCTTTGGGGAAGTGGAACCTGGATTCAGATCTGATCTTCCCAGTAGACCCTTGGGTCAAATAAAAATCCTGGACTTCAGTAATCCTGAATTTTGGGACTGTTCGGTTCTGTCTCTGGATCTGCATCTTTCAGCACTGTCCCATCCCTTACACACACACATACATGCATACACACTCTCTGCATTTCATGTTGTCATAAAATTGCCAAATCAGTCTCCTTACTGAGGTGGTTCAGATAAATATGCACACTGAACCTTGAAATAGTTGGTGTTCACCATCGTGAAAACTACCTGCCCACAATCTGTCCATATGCTGTGACAGAAAATGTACATGTTTAAAAAAATGCATTATTTTGTATGGAATACTCTTTCCTTTCCCTATCTTTAGAGCAAAGGGCTGGTTCCTGCAGCTTCAACTCACAGAAGTAAATCTCACTGAAGCCGATGGAACCACTCCTGTGAGTAAGGATGGCAGGATCTTCTTTATTAAACATTCAGTCAATGCAACATCCTTTAGACTGATGAATACATTATGTGAGCGCTCAGTGGACCTGTCAAAGGAACAACTTTTTTTTCCAGAGGCATAAAGGACATTCTGTGCCCATATGAATGAGTGTGGCCCTGTAGGCTTCTACAAGAATACATGACAGAGTATACTGAGCGTTTGCTCTCCACCAAGGCAGCGTATTGAAGGAGTCTCTATGGTGTTCCTTGCACTGCTCTGTCTGCCCTTGTCTCCTGTATATTTTGAATTTTTTCTTGTGTAATTCAGACAGTTAATTTACCGAAGGGCTTGCATTGTTCCTCACAGATGGAATGCCCCAAAGGAAGCAACGTGAGCGCTGCACTCTCAACCTCCTCCATTTCCTGCTGCTTCCTGCCACTTCCTATTCAGATGGATAATTAAATAATGTGAGCCAAGCATTGTCCTTCCCTCTCTCTCCCATCTCCTGATGGATACACTGTGGAAAAAGGGTCATTAATCCTCCAGACAAGCTATCACATTGCATGCCCTCCTGTTAAATGTCAAATTACACAGATGAAGAAATGGACAAGATAGGGTTTGGGTCTGATGGCTGATGGCTCATATATAAAGAAGCGCTAATGCTCAGAGGCCAGAATGGAGTTAATTTATTCATGATAAAGCACTAGTATCCTACTTTTTATTTCCAGGGAATAGAAGATGAAATGACTGAGGGTTCCCAAACACTTTTCTGAGCATGTGCCATGATCACCATTATTAACTTATCCTCCATCCATGCTTATAAGCCTGAGCCTGCTGCCATTGGCATCAACATGAGTAGAATCAGTGTCTTTGGACAACTCAGAGAAACAGTTGTTCTTTCGGAAATAAGAGGTTACATTTAGTTGCAGCTGGTGTAAATCCAGGGAAGCCAGTGGACTTACTCTTTATTTATACTGGTGTAAGCAAACTCGGAATCCAGCCCATAGCCTTATGAATACCCAGCTTCAACCTTTGCAAATATATGAGTTTAATAACAAGAGACTAGTTCCCTCCCCACCCCTTCACAAAGCTGAGACAGCAGTTTGCAGTGTGAATTGACCATTTCTGCTAAAACATCCTCCTCCTTTTTACAAGGGCCAGTCACAGGAGCCATGCAAGGTGTTTGCAATAAAGAGAGATGTTTACGATGGAGCATAGTGGAACTGGAAGCCAGAATATACATATAGCAGCCATAGGCATCAATCCATTTCTCTGTGGGAAGAGGGTGGGGGAGAAACCAGCTAACCCAGTGGAACTCCCAATCATTAAAGAAGTAAAGCTCCTTTTACAAGAGAAGACAAAATTATTTTTTTTAAATTATCTTCTTTGGAATGAAAATAGTGAGCCAGAAGGGCAAACATTTAACTCAGGTGTTATCCAGACTTGACCTCCAATTAACTAATCTTTCAGACTTTAGGCTTCCCAATAATAACCTAAATCTTAGAAACTGAGAAGCCTAAACAATTGACCACGAGAGCAGTATTTTAAGAAGCTGGTAAGGCAAACTGGTTTGATTGAAAAAAAGAATGGATCCATACCAAGACCTCTTGTGTGATTTGAAATAATTCAGTTAATGTTTTGTGTTTTCAATCCATGCTCAATGTTACCAGCTTACTTTTAGCCCTCTACAACACTGCCTGTAAAAACCTGTAAAACAATCCTTTTCATTCTTATTTTTATCTTTATTTATCTTTTGCAGAAAAGATGTATCATATAGTTGAGACTTAGTTTAAAAACACATGTGGAGTCTGACCTCAGCAATAAGGAGATTGTGCATTATCACATATTTCTTTCACCTACAGGACATCTTTGCAAGGCAAGGAGATTTTATCCTCAAAATATTAAATATGCCAACTCTCCATATCCATAGATAGGGAACTATAAAATCCCTCAAGTAACTATAGATTAAGAAGTACAGTACATTCAGTTGGAAGAATATATCAACATAGCTGAAGGCTTTCTGGTGATAGGCACAACAAAAGAAAGTCACCAGAACTGATGGTCTGAGACCTCTGACAAGTCATCTAAGAAATAACTTGTAAAGAAGATTGAGTCACCAACTTTAAAAGTCTACGTAAGACACTTCGTATTTTTCTGTAGAGCACCATTCTGCATTAGTGCAGTGTGATGAAGTAAATGACCCTGAAATTACTTTTCACCCTTAGCAACTGCAACTGAGCTTTAACTCTTCTGACCAGACGGGAAAAGGAAATTGTTACCTCCTCCTTTCCTCAACCCTAACCTCATTTCAAACAATTTCATTCACTCTTTATCCACATCTCTGCTTCAGGAGCAACACAGGAAACATTCAAGAGGATTCAGACTATGTTAACCTAAGACCTTGTCACTGACACTTGTCAGCAAAAACAGGTTTTGTGTCAAGTCTGACATGAAGTTCAAAACAGTTAAGGAGGTGTATAAGAGATTCAGCAAGAAAACTAATGCCGGAGAGACAGTGAAAACATTGTGAGACATAATGATGTAATGCATTATCACTTACACGGTTTCATGGTAGCCAATCTGTGGGTTAGGAAATTTTGTAATGAGATGATTTTCCATAAAAAAAATACTACCACACCTAGTCTGTTACTGGTTTGACCAACAAGTTATATTTAGGGACCGCAGAGAAATAATATTTCCAGAACATCCACATTAATGCTTTGCCAGTATCTGATTAGGATTTCTAGTGATATTTCGACTCCTGCACAAGAGAATGAAATAATCCATACCTGAAATTCTTATCCTTTTCACTATACCCCTACCTTCAAACAGGTTTGGCCTGGTTTTAGAGGGGTAAGGGAAGGGAGGGAGAGCAAGACATGATGAGAAAACCTAAAGGGCTTGAGTCTTTTTACACTGACTAGAAAGGATTAAATGTCCATTTTCATTTTCTTTTGTTCCAAACAATCTCATTAAGTCCAGTGGGGAGGAGAGTCAGGTACCTGAGAGATGGAAAGATTTCACTGAAAAGGTTAAGAGCAATTGGATATGATGGGATTTACACCTCTTTGGAAGTGCTTTCTGAAAACCCATTACATTTGTGTAGGATCATCTGTGCAAGCTGAACCCGGCACTTCTTTTATCATTCTACTTAATCTTTCTGATCCTGGCTGAATGGCTACATTTTAAAGAGACACTACACCAGTTTAAACCCTTGATTTATCATCTTGCCAAGAAGAAAACAAACTGTTTCGTGTGTCAGAATGCAACACAGTTTTGCTCTAGTTCTTTACTTGTCGAGTTTTATTTCATTATTAAGGAATGTATACATACATATCTATTGCTTTATAATTTTCTGCATTTTTTCTCTTTCTTTTTAAAATTTTTGACACATGAAAACTCAAGCATAGGATCATGAGATCAGAGCATGTTAACTGCAAGTGTAATCTATAACATTTTGTCTTTAGTAATGACTCTGCATATAAATGCATGCTAGATTAACTACATCAAGACATCCATTGAGACCAAATTTGTGTGTATTTTTCCCTGTCTGGACACCAGTGTAAAGAAATTTACTCTATTAAAACAGTGCTCAGCAATTCTTTCACCAATTCTGAACACACCGGAGGTTTGTTAGATTTTCATTTTCTGAATATTATACTTTTCCCCCCCCTAGAAGAGACATCCCTACCAATTCCCTGGGGTTTGCTGGAAGATTTAGATTACCAATTGCAGATTGGTGAAATATTTACTCTTGTATTCAGAAACTGACATATAGTTATTGCTATGGTGGCGGGGGAGTGGACAAAACCTCAGTGAAACTGGTGGTTCTGACTGCTTTTCTTCATTCAGGATAAATGTAAGAAACATTCAAGATGCTTTGTGGAACCAGATAGCTAAAACAATAGGAGTCACAATCCAAAACACAGGCATGTAGCAAGGCTTGAGTGGAACCTGCACCATGTGGCTCAAGAGGTCAATACATTGATTATAACTATGGCTTATAACTATCTTAACACCATCTATTCATGCCTTATCCTACTGTAAGGACTTGTCTACATGCATTTAGATGTAACATTTTTTTAACATAAATGAATAATTTATAAAGTCTTTATATGGCATTTATAAATGGAACCTTAAAGTAAAGCGTGACCTATGTATATTGTGGTAGTGTCCATGACCCCCAATCAGGATCAGGGCACAACTGTGCTAGGGGCTGTACAATTATATAAAAAAACACAGTCCCTGCCTGGAAAAGTGCAGTGTTTAAAAAAAAAGTGTGTGTTTGTTGGAGGGAGAAAAGCCATATAAGCAAAGTGATTAAGATAATATATGTAATGTGATTCTCTGTCCCCAGCCCCACCAATTTTAAATTTTCCCACTAACTTATTATCTATTTTTGTACTCAAGATCTATTTCCCCGAGCTGTTACAAACCTGCCCATTGATTAACTTTAAATATTAAAATAAAGATTCAAAATATGAAATTCACATTTTAGGCCAAGGCTTAATCAAATCTTTTATATTAAACCCCAACACATGTCCATCTAAACTGCCTGTTCTTTCTTTACGTGCTTTCAATTAAAGGAAGGTGAAACCTTTTGGATCAAACCTTTTACAGAGATGAAAGCAGATTCCGTGACACCAGAATATTCCACAAGGTCATGTTGATATTGCTAAATTGTTTGAGTAAAAAAAAACAAAAACCAGAAACCCTTATGAAATAAATTTTAAGAAACTGAAGTGTTTCATTCTGACCTATTTTAAGCCAAATGGTTCAATTTATGGGTTCAAAATAACTTAACATTTCCTTTAATTTTATTTTAAAAGTCCATAAAATGTTTTAAAGTATTTATTTGTCAAAATCAAATATTTTGTTAGACCCAAACAATTTTCAATTCACTGAACATTTCAAATATATAAATATGCAATTATTCACACGCATCTCTCTATGCCTTTCCCTGGCTGCAGACATTCCATTCTGCCAAAAGGAGAAGGGATGGACATCATTTGGAGTCATCAGTGAAGGTGTAGCAGCTGGCATTGCCTCATGCTTCCTGGGGCAGTGAAAAATCTCCAGTCCCAAATATTCAGGGGATAAGGGTTCTGTCTTATGAGGCTGGAGCCCTCATGAATGGACCTGGGCCACTGGGACAAAATCTGAAATACTGGCAAGAAGAGGCACGGCAAGCCCCTTGTGACTCTCCCCCTGCCACTGCAGTTTCTGCATTGTTGTGGAAAGAGCTGCTGTGTGGGCTACTCTCAAATGCATTTGTTGTAAACAGGTTAGATGAGTGTCACAAACCCCATTATAAAAACCTGTTTGTGCTTGTGTAGACAGGTCCTTACTGTAGGTTAACACTGCCAGCTGCTCAGAGGTTTAGAAGAAACAATACCCAGTAAAAAAAAATCACCTTGTTTTATCTCTGATCTAGGTGGTGTTCATTGCAGAGATGGATCACTAGGCTTTTTAGCACGTAAATCACACAAGTACTCCATGAATCGTATAAATCAAATGGTACTGCACAACGTAGCATTAATTGTATTTTAATTAAATAGCCAACACATTGTGAAATTCATGTCATAGATAATTCTGCTTGCCTTTACATTGTGTCCATCATGCCATTGTTATTCCCACATCAGCTCAATGCAATGTTACCACCGTCTCCAGCTCAGGTCAGTAAACTCCTGAAAGCAGCATGAACTATCATCGGGAGAAATTAAAATAAAGGTTAATGTCATATTTTATGGATGACTTGTTCTTTGAAAAGACCAAGGGGAAGGTAGCCTCTGAAGTCTGATATATTTATTAGTCTGAGACCATCAGAGAGTACCAAATACTGCTGTCAAGGTTGAGCGCATCATCTCACAAGGAGGATTACAAGTGGCTGTAACAGCAGCAGTAGTAGCAGCAGCAATGTCCACTGCACTGCTCTCATGCTGAAAATGACAGAATCAAAGATGGGAGCAGAGGACTGCATGCAAGAGCCAGGGACATATAATAAAATTAATTGTAGTGCCACTGCTGACTTCAAGACCTATCTGCATAGGATTTCTCCTTTTAAAATAGATAACAGTAGGAGGAAGTTATATGTTTAATAAACATTATATATGCTTGTGACCCGTCCATGCCTAAGGTATCCAACTGAAAATGCCAAGGCCAGGGCAGGCTGCAAAAGGAGGGCAGATTCTCCCAACACTAGTAGGTGACACTGAAGTCAGACTTCCCAACCAGCCACAAACAATGTTTCTGATTCCCCACACGGGTTATCAAGAAGCTAAAACAAATATATACACAGCCCCCTTTACTACATTTTAGTCTCTGGCCCCCAATCAGCCGCTAGGTCCAGCAAAGAGAAAAGTTATTTAAAACTCTATGCTCTTTACCAAAAAGGTTCTCCTGATCCCAAAGGTCAGTCACACTACCAGATCAATATAAGTTTGAATCTTACTCAAAATACCACGCTGCCAGCCAATCCTTTAATAACTAAAACTAAAGGCTTATTATAAAAGGAAAGAAACAAACTACAAGAGAAGGTCTCAGTCCTTTGATTCGCAGCTTCAGCTGTAGATGAATTGATCCAAAGGAATGAAGACTAAATAGTCCATACGCAGTGTTCATTCAAATTCTCCCACGAGAATTAGTAGGGTGATTCCAGGCTAGTGCTGGGATCTCAGTCTTGCTTGGCTATTTTGGGCCTAGCATCACAATGCTGGCATAAGAAAGACATTGGTTTGCATCTTAGTTCACACAGGTTTTAAAATATATAAGTTAGGAGTGAATTTAGTCCTAGTGAAAGGTTCTGGACAGATAACCCTTCAGGCAAACCAATCCTCTATTCATCCAATGAATAAGTACAATACTTAAAAATTACACCATTATAAGACAGACCAAAAATAATTTGCACAAAGCCTACTAGTATTAGGTTTCTATAAAAACAAAATATGGAGTCTTGTACAATAATTTTATGGAAATGTGTTTGTGTGTGTGTGTGTATATACAACACACACACACTTCATACTTCATACACATATATACACATATATATTAATATTAATTTATATATATATATTAATTGATGAATAAAGATAATTGATATGTTTATACTTTGGATGTTGCCTTGTAATAAATTGGTGCTATATGAATTGAGCTGATCTATGCAAAATATATTGATCTGTGTGTGAATCAATACTAGTCATATGAGCCTTAGTGGTTTTGATGTTTAATATATTAGTTTACATAAAACTTGTGTGTTTGTGCAATAAACTGATTTGTTAGCTGTATTTGTAAAATCAACTATAACTGTTAAATCAGCTTCTTTTCCTAATGGCTCATTCACTTCTTTGATGTAGGAAGCTATGTTTAATATGATATTCAAAGTTTTTCCTCACTAAAGAGACCCATCTATGTACCTCAGTCACTCAAAATACCTGCATTAGTTACAAAATGATTCCAACAATTCCCAGTAGATGGATCCACTTTGTTTATCTAATAGAGTACATGCACATATCCTATTTTTTTTAACTTACCTTGGCTCAGGTACAGTGTACAGTTTGCATGAGATGTATACTTTAATTGAATCTTAAATACACTTCACAATTGCACTACATCTCCACCACACTTTTAGTGTATTCCACAAGCTCTGATCTCCTCAATAACACCTTAAAATACTTCTTTATGGCTTATTGGAGAGGCATTTCATCTTCATTAAAGGCAGAGTTTTAACTTTTCTATAGAACATAGTTGTGACCACATACAGAGAGGCATTCAGAGATTGAATTGAGCGGGTTGAGCTCTAGAAGTACAAGTCCCTACCACTTGAGCTAGAAGAGTAATGGACTAAAGTCCACTGAAGTCAATGAGAGTCTTTCCACTGACTTCAACAGGCTTTGGATTTGGCTCTAAATGCGCTAGGTGCCAGTAGATTTTTAGCCTGGGAATGGCTAGAGGGAGACATGACAATACACACTAAACTAGTGTAGGATATCAGTTCCTGAGCTCCCTATGAGAAATTTTCTTTTGCACTTTACACATCAGTGACCCAAATAAAGTTCAAAATGCGGACAAAGAATATTTTGGATTCAGGATGCAGGAGGTGAGGTCTGCTGCCTTCCAGTCTCTGCTTCAGCAGGGATCTTCAGAAGTAGTTTGCTGACTGATAGTTCAGAAGATAACAGTATTGGGTGCAAAGAAAGAGGAGGGACAATGGTGGCCCACTTTCTAACACATTTTTGGGCACAGAAGGACCCTGGAGACAGATTGCTAGTGCCCTACTTCCCAATTCTGAAGTCTGCTGGCAACTTGTTCCCCATACCAAAGACAACAGTATGCAGCCCACTCCTATTTCTCTGGTATCGTTGGTAGAGGTTGTCTACTCCACCCCAGCAGATGGGGTCTAGACACACTATCCAGACAGACAGTGTGCAAGTAGCAGCCCTCTCTATATCAGTCTTGAAATTTCCTGAAAAACCTTGTCCCCTTCTGCTTTTCAACATGGATCATTTCCACAGTAACCCTCACACTGACATGAATTGAAGTAAATTGCAAATAACAATGCTTGAAGTGTTTTGCATCTGTCCAACCCATGTGGGGTGCATGAAGTTTGGATAGCATCAGAAAGAACAGCTGTTGGTATTTACTCTATCTGGGGAGGGTGCCTTTCTTTTAAGGGAAGGTGGGGGAATATCTACATCAGCAGCAATCCCTTAGATTAATCATAATGTAAAAAGTGCACTGCTGAGAAAACAGAGCATGTGGTGTGAAGCTGTACAGCAGAGCCGAAAGCATGGATCTGAGTCCCTTAAATTTTTTTCCAGCTTTCCAAATGAATGCTGAAGTGCATCTAACTCACTTTCAGGCATATTCACTGACTGAAACATGAACTGCTAAGCAGATCAGCGGTTGAGTGCTTCAGATGAAGAACAGGCTGAGTGGTTTTTGGACAGCAGTAGAGTACTAGATCTGTCAATGGAATTGTTGTGTCTTGCATTCTTGGTTTCTTCCTGAATGATTGATAAAGGTGCACTGACAGCGGCCAACTACCCGAGACCAAAGTTATCTGGCAAATGAGTCAATGGCAGAAGGATGAGGTATGAAGGTGGATCTTATATAATAATAATAATAATGGTGTTTAAGAATAAAGTAGCAATAACAGTTTAAAACCAACTTTTAACACCTTAATGTCACAAGGGCCAGATTCACCTCCACGGGAACTGGCAAGACATGGCAAACTCCACTGTTCATCTTTCTTGCTCTTGTTAAATCACATTTACTGTCCTTTGTCTACACGTTGTTTCCTTAGATTGTAAATCATCTGTGGGGGAGGGAGACTTGGGACCAGACTCCCCCACAGGGAGTCTCAATTGCCCCATGTCTTTTTGCCAACTTGTGCAGTGTCTAACACACTGTTGATGCAATAAAATAATCATAACCATAACTTCCAACCCCATGGCTGTTCCTCCTCCTGAATGTCAAATTCAACAAGGTCCAAAGTGGCATTGAAGCAGTAGAAGCAACTATTCCTTTCCTGTGTGTAGATGGAAGAATACGTGGTGGAAACAGAAACTGTCCTCATAGGTCTTGAGACTGCAAGATTTTTAAGAGTACTGAAGTTAACCAACCACTGACATGCTTGAAGAAAGGCACATGCATAAGCACCTTGCTGAACTAGGACCACAGGAAAGATCATGAATTGGAGTCCTACTACAAAGTGGAAAAAATCCTCCAGAACGGGTAATTTTCTTGTGGATCAACTGATCAGATTTATCTCCTTATTTAATCTGCTGAGTCCTGGCTACCATTTCTTTTGCCTTATAACGGGAGCCCCGGAAAACAAATGACTTTTATTCTGGCAACATAGGAAAATAATCTGCATTTGATTGGAAGCATGATACAATGTGACTCATAAGCCAAACAATAAGCCATACAGATATGATCCTGAGATCCATACCAAATTGGAGAAAATATTTGTGATCTTTCATTCGTGTGAGATTTCAAATACTTTTAAAGAGAACTGTGGACCACTCCATAGTTTCACTTTGTAGGTATTTATGCAAGAGAAGGAGCCAAACTAAATCCCTGTATCTGAACATGCTTAAACCTTAGGGGAGTTGGATTTGGAACCAAAATGCAACAAGTGTACCCTCTGATAAATGTAGCAATGCCACTGTTATGATTTTGTTTTCTGCGTACAGCACCTTTAATTTAAAGAATCTACACATCTGCAGAGGCATTTTGTGAGTGAAACTGATGTAGCATGTTACAGATGAGACACATATACTGCTCTCTGTCTCTCAGGGTGACCTTTTGTGTTCTTTCTTTGTGTTCTTTCTTTAATCTAAAATTTAAAAAAAAACATATTTGGGATGAAAGCACACAGTTAATCTTTGTGCATGCACAATACACCTGCCCTGTCCCTATAACAGGTTAATCCAAAAATCTGGTTCTGTGCACCCCCAGACTGTGAGAAAACTCAGATCCATTTCTGGATTCAAACTTTGCATCTCAGGCCTACGTCAAGTTTGTGCAAACATTTCCTTTGATTTATACCTGCATGGAGTTAACACTCCTGAAGTTGGCTTGGGCTTTTGAGGGCCTGGATGCATATACACACAAACTAATGAGCTTATGTTTTGTTAAAATGATGGGATACGTACTAGTTCTCCCTTGCTGTGATGTTATCAAGGGAAATGATTGACCTTGTCACTTTGACAACAGTGTAGCAGCAGACCCAAGTTTGACAGATTTCATATTTTACACACTGCAATGCCACCATACGGGAGGTCAGCATCTTGTCTCCTGTTAGGATCTCATTGTATTTCATCTTAAGAAATATACTGCAAATCCTAATGAATAAATTGATTTGCCTTCCTTTAAGAGTTTTATTCTTAGATAATAGATCTAGTTTCTGTTAGCTTGAAAGGCAGCATCCAGACTGCGACTTCCAACAGCTTAATCAATCACTGATATTTCAGTCTGCATCAAGACTGTTTGACCTGCCAGCTAAATCTTTCCTCTGTGCACAGATCAAGGGTCACAGTCTATTTATTGAGAACTAAAATTCATACATATACTTAAAAATTTCAGTAAGTTCTTGGATATATGGTGACAAGTTGTGATCAGTAAAGACAGGTGTGCTTGTCAAAGTGCAGGTGCTTCTCGTACATCTGAACTAATTTGGACATTTTGCTGGTATTATCCTAAAAACACAGTGGTGACACTAGCCTTTCTTGACTGGCAAGGTGTGTCCATAGGAAAGTGTGGTCTGTGACAGTGAAAAGAATAAATCATGGAAATATTTTCCAGTTGTAACTATTTTTGGAGCATACAAAGAGGCTTGGAAATTCAAAAGGTGGACCTAAACTAGTGTTGCCAACTCTTACGATTTTATCATGGATCTCATGACATTTGGTTCTTTATTTCAAGCCTCAGCTACAGAAATCAAGAGAATCTTAGTTTCCTTTTTATTTTTTTTTTCCAAATATAGTCCTCATGGTTATGGAGGAAAGCCTGAGAAGACAAAGTGACCTCTCAAGGCCCAGAAATGGGAAGGCAAATTAAAAAAGAAAAGCATATATAATGAATGTTAATCCAAACTCATGATTCTTAGGAGCTTGACTTGTGATTTTGCAATTTGTGGGGTTTTCATACTGCGGCCTTTCTATACACTCCAACCATTAAGGAGATGGTGGCTCATTTTCTAGTCACTTTTGCTGGTTTGTTTCTTTTTAAAAAATATTATTCTTTTATATCACAATTATTCATCTGGAATTTTTGTAAATGATGGCTCTGCTATTAATTCATTTTGAAGCCTTTCCACATTCTTTCCCATGAAAATCTCCCACTGCAGTCCATGGGGAAATGGAGGCCTGGGTCTAGTGTGTGTGGAGGCCAGGATTAATATTAAAGGGAGCTAGGGCAGAAGGGGGAGATTCTTAGCTGGTATCAGCAGAGAAAGAACACTTTCTTTCTTTCCCTAGCGTAGGATGATAGTTTCCCCCTCACGACCCTCTCTTTCCCTCTTCCTTAGCTTAGCTGACCTCTTCTTGTCTCCATTAGCCACTTTGTGGGTGGGCGTGTGGAAGACTGATCTGATATTATTGGACCAATTCTCCTTACGGCACGTTTACATGCAGAATTAACTGTAATTTCAGCTATCAGTGGCCCTCTACCACTGTAACTGCACCAATGCAAGTCTCGGCTGTATAGGCAAGGCCTTTTGTAATTTGCACCAATAGAGGTTTTCCCTGCTTGAAGCCATAGCATTCTTTTTTTCTAAACTTGAGGTTTGAAATGGAGCAGCTACATTGATGGCTGGAATCAGGGCAAATTCTTAATGTAGAAGGCCTGGCACTGGGGTGTTGAGAAGACAATAGTATTAGTGGCATAGGGTAAAATACACTTCATCCACAAAAAGCCCATGTACTTAAGGTTATAGCAAGTGGAGCTTATGGCACTGTACGTTTCAACACCTCCATCCTGGGGCAAGTCATGGATTCCATGCACGTTACCCAACCTTTTAATTCAAATAGCAAGGCCAGTCATGCTGGGCTCCACACACTAGGTGCTAGGTCCACTTCATCCACCTAATAGTGGACACAGGGGCCCCATCCCCTTGCCTTCCCTCATGTAGTGTCTTTGCCCACGATTCCCCTCCCACCAAGTGGTTTCTGTGGTGTGCAGCTATTTGTGTCAGCTCACCAAACCAGCATGAATTTATGTTAATAATATAGGACCTGAACAAGCGCTTCATGTAGCTCACGGGCTTGTCTCTTTCACCAACAAAAGTTGGTTCAATAAAAGATATTACCTCACCCACTTTGTCTCTCCTATAATATATGCAGGCTAATTAGGGCCAATCCCTTCAGGTATCACTTTTTCTTCAAACCAAGTTTCTGTTTAGAAAAGAGTTTTAAAAAAATCTCATAAAGGACTAGGAAACCATATCTTGAAATGTGTCCTTCAAATTCCTTCACAACTAGTTCACAGAGTTCAAGTGCCAACTTCTGCTTCCATTGCATTCAATCCACAACAACAACATCACGTGGAGACAGAAAGCCTGCCAGCATTGTCCCAGTTCAGGGCCAGGAGGAGTATTTATTTCCATAGGCAAACTGAATTGGTAAGCTAAGGTACCATGCATTTATTATTGCATTATACTACAGGTCAGCCTCAGTGTATAAAAATTACAACACTAGTCATTCACTGATGACACTAATACTGTTCCCTTCCATCAAAATAAATCACTCCAGCTGCACTACACACATATTTTAATAATAGAAATATAGTAGCTATGATTTTAAGGTTAACAGCAGCCCTTTCTAGTTCTGCCATAAAACTCACATATTTAAATTGTAATTACTGTAAAAGAAATGACTGCAAATTAGAATCTTCTTCCTCTATTGATCTACTCCATTATTGTATTCAGAATCATACTTTCTTATTGGAATGCTAAAAATATTTTTAACGTTTATGATGACTCTTGGCACACGCAGTGGCAACACAGCCTCAGGAGTGTGAGCTAGATTCTACTTTGGATCTTGCATCATCAGTAGATTAGTTAACTAAGTTCCAAGTAGAGCTAGCCAAAAAAAAAAAAAAGGCCTCTGTTTTTCATCAGAGTTTCCAAATTCTATTTTTTCCTCCAGCTGGAATTCTGAATGAAGCAAAGGTACATACAAGGAAGATGTATGAGGACGAAAGAACCAAATATGAATTGAGTTTAATAGTCTCAGAACAGTTTACAGTGGACAAGTGTCCACAAAAGAAAGAAATCTACCACCCAGGTGGCGCTAATTAGGCACTCTTGATAGTCACAGAAGAGAGGCCAATGGGCAAGAAGCCAACGGTACAGTCACACTCAAAGAGGGAGTACCTATAGACCAGGTTTGAGACAGAGGGCACTGTGTAAGATGAAAGCCTGCATTTCTTCTATAGCCTGTCTGTGGATAAAGGATTTCAGCTATGAGAGATGTCAGTTCAGCTCCTTTCACAAACATAAAATTTATTCTATTTACTTTAAAACCATGAGATTGAGTCACTACTGAAGAAGTGACCATGTAAAACAAACCTTCATCCCAACATCTCATTGCTAGGCAGTCCTGGTCTCATTGCCATGGAAGAACACTAAAACTTATCATTTTTATGTTTACATAAATTCTCTATATTGCTGTATCAAGTAGCCCCCAAAGATTTGCGCAGACATTAATTTCCACCTGCTTTAGATGGATACAAGTATTTCTCTGATGACTGTCTATTGTACAGCAAAAGCAAGCAAAACAAAAGGAAAGTGATTCAATGCACTCACAGAATAGGCTGTCATTGTCAAAATGTATTGGCCATTTTGCAAGAACTTACCACATCTTTGGACAAAGGAAGAGTGTCTCTGTTATTGTCCTTAGGAAGAACTGTTAAAGGGCTTTGTGAGGTCAGCACTACTATATGTGCACCACCATTCATGACACCATGACATAGATTACTCTCACCCATCATGTTCATGCTGGTGTTCATTGAAAGAATTATGATAGAACATTTGATTGAAATGTGTTCCTTCTTATTAAATGATGGGTTGAAAACCCAGAGAATGTCAACCAGTTCTCAGTATGTAATTCAAGTAGATTAGTGCTCAAGGTGAAACACTAAAGAGGAGATTTATCTCAGGGATGCATTATTACATTATGGGCACTGCAAAATATAGAAACAAAACAGTTTCAATGTATAAAGTGCTTCATTAGGCTAAGACATCTCAAGGTCTTTTAGTAAAGATACAGAGCAATTTAATAATGTTGTCTGCAATAGCCAATGAACAAATTAAAGCAACAAAGAAACAAGCAAGTCGGATTTAAACAATGACTGGTTCCTCTGCATTATCTCCTGGCAACAGCTAAGGCAAAGTACCAGTGAGGTAAGTAAGCCAGTATCAGGTATTATTGAGCTTCCCAGAAACAACTGAATGTAATACTTGGCTCTACAAGGTCATATAGGGGCTTGGAGGTAGGTAGGCATTAACATCTCTCTTTTGTAGATGGAGCAACTGCGGATAAGAAAATTTAAACCATCTGCCTGACACAAGAACTACCTTAAGTTGCTCTCCACCTCGATCTTAGACATTGCCAAACTAGCTTCTACCCTCCTAGTCTGATGAAACTGGTCTTATGAAAGCCTTGAATGACTTCTTCTTGGCCAGATCTCTGGGGCTCTGCTCCATTTTCATCCTCTTGATCTCTTAACCACTTTTGACAGCATCCACTGTACCATCCTAAACATTGATTAATGAGTGACCTGACTGCTGAGCTAGCTTGACCCAAACTTTGAAGGTCAAGAAGATCATCTTGAAACTCTTATGGAATAATAACAACAGTAATATTTTTCACTTCCAGAACACCTTTCCTCCAATGATCTCAGATCTTTTATAGATGTTAAGTCTCAAAAAACCCATGTGAAGTTGGTACAGATTACTAGATCTGTTTATGAGATGGGTATGCTGAAAATGACTTGCCTCAGGTCGCACAGCAAGTCATTGACAGAATCAGCTACAGAATCTATGAGTCTGGACTGTCAGGCATGCATTCTAACCCCTTGACACTTCCTCTGGCAATTAATCTAACTAAGCAAGAGTTATGTGCTCACTCCAGCTGGTGCCACTCAGAAGCCAAACAGAAAACTATATATAAGTTACTTATACCAGTAAAAAATGAGTGGGTGAAATGGCATACAAATCATACCCAGGATATTTGTTTCTGTGTGTTCAAGGGAAGGAGACATAAAATAAAAGTGATGTTTACTTTCAGGAAAAGGATGGATACTGTCATACCTCCAACCTGGAATAAAACTAAGTACAGCTGAGTGCAAGAATTGAAGTACATGTGAATATATTAGCTTCAGTAAATTGGTGGTAATAACGTGTGAGGTATGAAACATATACAGTACCTAATTGCCTCAATTTTGCTAGGGAAAACAGTTGCAAATCTTTTGCAGCTGTGAGGAAATAGAAGTAGACATGTTCTTTCACAACATAGGAGCTACAGTATCTCATATATTATGTGGATAATTTTCTGTAGCTTTTCTAAATGGTTCACACTCCCTACGATCCCCAGTCCTTTCAACAGCTCCTTAAATATAAACTAATAAAGATTTACATCACTTTCACACACACACGTGTAATTTTTTTATTTAATTAATTGAAAAATAGAATTTGTTTTTCAATATAACCCAATAAAACCATTCTTCGGATAGGCAGCACTAATAGTAGTATCATTTATATAAGAAGACTGCAGGGACATTTCTGTGTGTGTCACTCTGATGTCAGTGTGAAGCAATGGAAGAAGCTATGTGCATGGCAGAGAACTCCTTTTGTTCGAATATCACCAGGCCTGCATCACTGGACTCCGTGGGAACATGATGGAACGTTGGAGTCCAATGGTTCTGTGTTAGTTGGTATATGACGGATGATCACCTAAGGTGGGAATAACAGCTATGTGGGTTAACAAAGAGGCAGTTGTTCCTCCAGGAAGAGGACATCTCGGTGCATTAACTATAAAGAATATGCACAAAAAGCAAACACTGATCACTGCTGCACAGTGCATGGAAAAAAAGAGCTCCCATTTTCAGCTTTTTTTAAATACAACCTCACAAATTACACTCACATGACAACCCTGGCTTTCAGCTAGTTGTTAATAATATCATTCAAACACACATGCACAAGTGTCTCCCCCCACATTACTGCTCCTCTGAAACAGACTGAAGAAACTTCTAGGACATAATGGCTGTTGTCTCTAAGCACAGAGTTCTTCGAATAGTAAAAAGTACTTTCATGGAAATAAAAAAGTATCATAGTTTCATACATCAAAAGCGATACACAAATATTTTCCTTTCTCAGGGCAAATTTCTCCTCATCCACCTGCACAACTATTTCTG
The DNA here is from genome assembly GCA_007922155.1 of Mesoclemmys tuberculata. NCBI lineage: Eukaryota > Metazoa > Chordata > Testudines > Chelidae > Mesoclemmys > Mesoclemmys tuberculata. The sequence goes on from ML675611.1 coordinate 34,203,194, forward strand.
TTGGATAAACTGCACTAAGACTACATCAGGAGATTACATCCATGCCAGGTGAAGCCCAGCTGGCTCCATGAATAAGTGTAGAATATGCATTACAGCCCTGCAAAGATGTGAAAGTGTGGTTCATCCTGCTGACATCTGGTTCCACAGTGCTTCAGTTTCCCGCTTTAGTATCATCTCTCTCAAACACAACACATTTTAAAGTTCAAAAGAAAATCTCCCCTGATGGGTCTCAGGATGGGAGAATTTTCTGTATATGAGTTGGACTATAATTCAAATATTAATACTAGAAACTTCACCTCAAATATGAATTCCTTGAGGGGACATTGCCATCAAGTCAATCAGTCCCCAAAGTCTTTTACCTTCTGCTCACGTTTCCCCATTTTCATAGCTCAGTATCCTTGTCTCCCAGCAAGGAGCTCTCACCATCAGTCCTTCCCCAGACAAAACATACAGAAGAAACTCTAAGTCCTGCCAAGAACAGGCTGTCTCTTGTATCTCCCACCCACCTGGTTCCCAATCACCTGATCTCAGTCTTCCAAGTCTGAAGACAGGGAGGGAAACCAGCACAGGTCAAAGCTGGAACTTATATCCCTGGAGGGAGCAATCCCCCCTCATGATAGTGCAAACGTTTGTCAGTAACATTTTTTTCTACTTCTCTGACTTTGTTTCCTCCTCCTCCCCCCATCAGTTTCTCTACTGTATTTTGAAATACACAAATATTTGAGAAAGTTATTGTAAAAAAAATAGAATTTACCAAAAGCACACACAGATATGAGAGAAGTATATAAATTATTATTTCCTATGCATTTCTTTTCAGACTAGATCAATGCCTCTTTAAACTCCCCGTGACAATCAAAATACAGTAGCCTAAGAACTGGGTCACATTTTTATAATCTGTGGTTTTACTATGAATGCTAAATGAATAAAGAGGACTTAACCAAGAGCAACATTTTGCAAATATCCCTTCTCGCTCTCTCTCCTCTCTTTTAAAAACACATTTACAATTGTTTTTGGCAACTGTAACCAGTCCTCAGGCAATACGTGAATGAAAACCAAACAAAGGAGAAATGAGATAGAACAAAATATGTGCTGGACTTTTCCAGTGAACTAAAAGTGGCAAAAGAAGGAAAAAAGAAAAGTGATGCATGGTTTATATGGAGGAAATCTGTATACCTGTGCATGGGCAGCTATGGTATATGGTGCCTTACACTGTAACAGTGCAGCACTGTAGCAGTGAGGGAACAGGATTGACGGCAAAGTAACGGCAAGAAGGAGGGAGGAAATGGGGGAAATGGGAAGAGCTGCTGCCACCTAGCTCTTAAATCATTCCTCAAAAGAGACACAGAAGAGTTCTAGTTGCTTTCAAACTTACATAAGAGCTATGGATAGAACTATGTGAAACTTTTATAACAGAACCTCAAAACTAGCCAAGTATTGGATCATTCATAATGAATCTGAAGTTTCATTTAGGTTTGCAAATGTCTATGGCTATTGTAACATACCTGACCTGAAATTAGAGTTCTATTTGTGCCCAAATGCAGAGAAGAGCCACAAATATTTGAGGGATGGAGAAACGGTCTTTCAGAAAGAGACTTAAAGATTTTAATCTATTTAGTTTGTCACAAAAATAAAAAAAAAGAAGACTGAGAGCTGATTTCATTATAGTCTAGAAGTAACTTCCTGGGGAGAAACTACCAGGTACTAAAGCACTCTTTAATCTAGCAAAGAAAGGCATAATAAGAACAAGTTGCTGGAGGTTAAAGCCAGATAAATTCAAATTAGAAATAAAATATGTGCCTTAATAGTGAGATTTATTAAACAGTAGAACAAACAACCAAAGAAAATGGTGGATTTTCCACCCCTTGATGTTTTCAAATCAAGACTAGATGCCTTTCTAGAAGATATGCATTAGTCAAATACAATGTAGTGGGCTCAAAGGAGGGGTAACTGTCCAATGTTCAACGGTTTGGTTATACAGGAGGTCAGATTAGATGATTTCATGATCCGTTCTCGCCTTAAAGTGTCTGAATCTGATCTGAATATTATCCAAATCTAATTAACGGGTGATTTGCCCTTCACAACTCAAATATGCATAGCTGAATTAATTACCATTACAGAGTTACAAGCTAAATTTAAGAAGTACAGAAAAGGTGAGTGTGTGGGGACAACATTATTTGTCACTATTAAAAAGTGGACTAATGGCCACTACTTGAAAACCAACAGTTGCCAAAATGGCACTAGCATTAACATAGTTATTTCTTATTCTAAATCTGGGGCGCAGGCAAAAGTCCTGGAGATATCTCATATAGTGTATGGTTTCTGTTGGGTAAAATCTGAACAACCTACAGTGGCTGATTTTAAAAAGTGAGTAATGATTTAAAAAGAGATGGAAAGTTAATGAGATCAGAAGTGACACAGGAAGGCTGACAAGGAGAAGACTCCCATCAATAGTGGGCAGATTGAGAGGTGAGGAAGGAGGCCAATGCTAGCCAAGTGGTGAAAGATGTAAGAGAGTGAGAGAAATATGTTTGATGAAGTTGAATAGGGCAAATTTATAAGGAGGTTTAAAAAGCAAAGGTCTTGATATAAAGCTCTTTGAAGGCAATGGAAGTCTTTCCATTGACTTCAGTGGGCTTTGGATCAGATCCGCAATGGGCAATTATGAAAAGGTCTTGAAATGAATGGGAAGTCAGTGAAACCATTTGAGAATGAGGATTAGATGTGTGACAAGTTGTACTTCTCATAGTGGAGTTTTTGGGGAGACTCCTGAGATACCAAGTTCCTCTTCTGAATTGTTCCACAGCAACATCATTTAATCAATATCCAAATTTCTACACTCAGACCTCATGAAGGCCAAGCAAAGGTCAATATCTTTTTGACAGAGAAGATGTTTTTCATTGTTTAAATGGACTGAAGCTACAAATTTCAGAGCTGGCTATCTACATCTGGAGTTCAGATTTCATACTATTCTCTGTGGATGCTTAGATCTAGAATTTTGGTTTGGCCCATGTTTAGCTTCTGGGAATTTTTTTTTCCAAGTGATTATCTGAGAAGCACAACCCAGACAATTCCTAATCATCTCAATGCAGTTTTATGCATCTCAAACTTTTGTAGCTCATGCCAGAAAAAGAAAAGACTTAGAGTGAGTTCCTAATCCATGGGTATTAGAAATTCATGGTTTAATAATTTCCTCCTGTTAATCATATTCTGTGAGTTGAGGTTTTATTAATTTTTTCAATGTTCGTTCATTTGTTTTGGTTCTGAGTTCCGTCTTATGCATATTTGCCCATTGAAATATCTTTGGACGCAAGCTCTTGATGTAATTGGATATGCCATAATTCATGATAACATTCATGTTATAGTGAATTGTTCACTTATTTCTGGAAACTATAGCATATTTATGTGACATAAATGGATTATGCATCTATATTAGCTAGAGGAGATTCAAAATGCAACATTAAAAATTGGGTTTGCATATTTGGACGTGTTCAAACAGATCTAGATTTTTAACTGATCTAATTTAATCTATCACTATTGTATCTGAATGACGTGACACTGGGCTCTGGGATGCGAACCACATTAAATCACGTGGACATGTGTCCTCAAAACCTACTGTTCTCCTTCCATTTTCCTCTTGGTAAGTGATTTTGAGCCCTTTTAATTACATCATTTGGTACTTAGGATCTGTAATGTTGTCTCTGGTTTTATTCACAAATCTGTAGAATTTGAGATTATATTTTTTAAAATCATATATCTGCTTCATGTCTGCATACATCTATCTGTGCTGTTACTGCTTGCAAAATTGTGTAGTTAGTTTTATTATCTGGAGAAAAAACTCATTCACCTAGGGCAACATTTTGAAAAGTGCCTATGTGATTTAGAAACCTAAGGCCAATTTCCAAAAGCAATTTAGGGGCCTTGCGATGGGGTGTATAGACCCCATACTGGGAAACCAGGGGTTAAGGGCTCAGTCTGGGTCTAGCCATCATTGCCCACACACACTTGCAATAAGTGCTTCATCGGGTGGAGCACTTAAAAGAGAAAGAAGTTGCTTATTTGGGCAGCAGAGCTGGAAGAAGACAGACCTGCAGTCCACAGCTTCAGTAGCGCAGAGCAGCACAGCAGCAGGCCTTAACTCTGGCATAGCTGCCCTGAAAAGGGGTCCTCCCTGAGGAAAGGGAGGCCCTACCCCTGGAATACCCAGAAAGGAGAATAGCATCCCTCACCCTGACCTATCGGTGAGGCCTGGAAACTGGGGGGTCTCCCCACACAACCCGCCTGCCAGTCATAGACTGCGGTGTGACCACTAGGCCACATGTCCCCTCCAAGATGCCAATGATTTTTAAAAATAATCTTTGTGTCTTTTCTACATTGAAAGAGAGGTTTCAAATTAAATCAGTGAGGTTATCCCAGGGGCAAATTCAGCCCTTTCTCATGTAGATAAGGTATCTCTGCACCTCTTATGACTTAATTGTCTCACAACTGAACAGATATGGTAATAGTTGGTTTGGAACAATACTATACAAATGTTTCACAGGATAAGAAGGCCTAACAGAAGGCACTTCAAATTCAGGCTAAGATAAAATACGAAAAAAACAAGTACAAGTAACACAGCCTGGATCCTTAATTAATTTAGTATGTGGGCAGCAATGCTGAACATTTAAATGCTTTGTTCTTGCTCACAGGCACAGTCCTCTGTCCGGTCCAGTCCTGGGAATTATAGTGAGGAAGGTTTCTCATTGCTTTTGTTTCAAAACAGTATTAGGAATGAGTGGGATAGCTCAAAATAAATAGCATGCAACTTAAACCTTTGCCGAGACTTGATCTGAACCTTTCTTCAGGTTCAAACAAGCTAAGATAAGGTTTATAAATCTTTTTGCCATTTTTATATCTCTAGACCTGAGCAGAGGCAGGAAATACATCTCCCTTCTGCAATTTTATAATCCCTGATTCACTACTTCCCTTTCCAGGCTATCAAGAAGATGGCAATGAATATCATCTTCCTCGCCCGTAGCTTTTTCCTGATTCTCTACAAATCCCTCCAGTGGCTTCTGCATCAAGTTTATCATTCTTTTTGTCAAAGTTCTGCACAACTGTTCCCAGCCAATACCTCTGTTCTGGTTTCAGATTGTGACCATCTTTGCTATTCTGAGGCTTCAAGCCACATCACTTCATTCCTTTCTTCTCTCTTGTTCATCTCCATGGTTTCTTCCATGTTACTCCATATATCTAGAACTGGTCTAGTGGACAGATCACTGGACCAGACTCAGAAGACCTAAGTCCTTGCTCTTCTACCGTCCTGATATTTGACCCTGGGAAAGCTACTTGATCTCTCTCTGCCTCTGTTTCCTCTCACAACCTTTTCTGTTTAAATTTATTTATTTATTTAGAGAGGAAACTCTTAGGGGCAAGATTGTCTCTTTACTAGTGCATGTTTAGTGCCTAGCACAATGGGGCCCAATTTCACTTGGGCATTCTTGATGGTATCTGTGTGAGGGAGCACGGCCTTTCTCTGAGACTAACAGGGAGGAATCCCTGCCCACCTGCTGGTGGATGGAGCCAGGATAACCATGCCCACCCCACCAGAAGCAGAGGGGGAAAGACAGGAAGTATAAAAAGCAGGCCCGCAGGCCAGTTGGGCTGGAGCTGCCGGAGGAGACAGATACCTCCTGCCCACTGCTGGCCCACTCCTGCCCAAAGAGTAGCAAGTGCAGTGCCAAGGATTTGCCTGAGCTGCCCAAGCTGTTTGCCACCAGGGATGCTGAGGAACTACTGGGACTGCCATTAGCAGAGACTACTGGGACGCAGAGGATGACCCCAAGACCTAGGTGCACAATGGGGGTTGTTTAGGAAGTAGCCCAGGGAAACCAGATAATAGTTATGTTGTCTTGTAGCCTGAACCCAGGTCAATGTGTTTTGGCGGATCCCTGCTGACCCAGTGGCAGAACCATCTGCCGCTGTTAGAGTCCAGGGCTGAGACGTGGTGGAGTAGGGTGGGCCTGGCTCCCCCTACCCTCTGCCACCCCACCCCTGGGGCAGCAGCATCCCCACTTTAGGCCAGGAGGTTTTTGTCTTTCATCTGTCTGAGCTAGGACATCAGGCAAGAGACTGTTTGGTACTCTGCCCTTCCTGAGGGCCTGGGCCCCTAGACTGTTTGTGCCTTGCCCTGCCTGGAGCCAAGGCTTCGGATTACAGACTGCTTGGCTCTGCCTAGAAAGCCAGGGCTTTAGAGACTGCTAATTCCTCAGAAACTGTTACATTGACAGGGGCACAAGTGCGAGGGGGCATGGTCTCCCTCTGAGACTGTTGGAGAGGGAGGATCATAACCTCCTACAATACTGTAATACAAATAAAAATCATAATAATCCCACCACCTGCTATGCCTTTTCCTGCCCTGGCCATGAACCATGATACCCTCTCCCCACCCCAATTCACCTTACTTTTTTCCAATTCAAGTATCTTCTAGAGACTTACTTCCACAGTGACAATAATCAGTGATCAAAACATTTGAAATGTGCGGAGCAAGTCCCTCCCTATGCATCCAATCTTCTCCAGTTCATTGTGTTAGAACCTACACTGTGCAGGACAAGGACTGGATATATTTTGGAACTTGCCAAGTACATTGTGGGCATTTATATAATAAATATTAATATACGACCCAAATGGGCAAGGAATGCCACTATGTTGTAGATTTACTGCATGAGAAAAACAGAATGATTTCATTTACCCCTTCAATTGATTAACTTTTAATGACATACATTTGATTCCTTCATTTACAAGATTGTTTGTCTTGAGGCGGTAATATATATGGGTATGTGTATATAATATATATACACCCATATATATTACCGCCTCAAGGCAAACAGTATTTTATATATAACCCACCAATCTCAGACATAGACTAAGCCCCAAACATTAACAACATAAGTAAATGGATAGATGGAGTGCTCCTTACTGGGAGAAAATAAAATCTTGCTCCAAGGGGCCAAGTTCTGTGGGAAAAAATGTGTTTCTGTCTAAATTTGGCTGGAAACCTCACTTCTTCATTATCGCTCCTGCCTGTGGCCTATTTGTTATATTACTCTGGGTTATACAATGCTGTCAGTTGCAGAGAGCAAGGGAGAAGGATTAGGTAAAGGGGCGCTTAGATCACAGTTTTTCCTCGTGGCCAATTTTAGTGCCAGAAAAACGTAACTGACATAATGGTTTTTGTTTTCTTTCTTTAAGGTAGGAAGGGGGATTTCTACATAAGCTGGTTTCTGCATCTTCTCCCTCCAGTAGATCACCTTGAAGTCCAATAGAGCTGTGAAATTGACAGCAACAACAATCTGAAAATTTCAGACTGAGGGGAACTGCATTAAAAAAGAGAAAGAAAAAGAATTTGTCTGTTTAAACAAATACTTCACCTATTGTCACTGGTGTATAGACAATCTAATTGCAGAGTTAATGCTTTACAGTTATATAACCTCTCTAATCTATGGATATCAGAGTGCTTTACAAACATTAACGAGTCTCAGCCTCAGAACACCTTTGTGCAGCAGTTATTGTTACCCCAAATGTACAGCTGGGGAAACTTGGGCATTGCGAGGTTAACCTGGAACACTCAAAGCTCTCAGTCTCCTGCTTTATCTTTGCTTTCATCCTGTATTTCCTTTCATTGTTTTCTCCTAGGCTATTTGGATGATGTTACATTTAAATCCTATGGGATTCTGAAGAACAGTACAGATTCTATGGAACAAATTCTGGTCACCTTTTTCGCACAAGTAGCTGCACTGAATGATACTACCTGTATCTCCAATCCTGCTCTGGTTGAAGTGACTAGGATATTTGTCATTGACTTCAGTGGGGGAAGACATTGAGGATTTGGCCCTATTTAAAAAGTGGCTCTACCTCCCTTCTACCATTATACTCAGGCAGTTGCACAGAAATTTAAAAGTAAACATAACATAAAATAAAAGGAAAGAAAAGCCAAATGACGCCGCAGCAATAGAAAAACTGGGAAGGATCCTATAGTATGTGACATCCAAAACCAGTCTGAAAAATAATTGTGTTTTCAGATGTTTTAAAAAATCTATTCTATTTCCATGACTTTTATCTATCTATAGGATATTTATCCCCATAGTGTTTGAACTCTTGCAAAATATATATTAAGGATTCTTAATGATGACTAGTCCAGATATAACCTTCACACTTCCCAAAAATTGATTTTTTTTAATCTTCAGAAACATTGGGTTAACTTCTCCACAGCCCCATTTTTTCTCACTTGTCAGGACTACAGGTGACTAAGTGGAGATGCTGAAATACATTAAGACAGCACAGTCAATGGGAGTTTTTCCATTGACTTCAATGGAGCAAGATTTCAACCCGGTAGACTGGACATCTCTAACAACAACAACAACAACAAGAAGCCTGTTTGTTGTTTCAAGACTTCCAGTCCAGTTTTGCAAACATAATGGGTTTAACTTTTTTTGAATGGCCCTTGATTTTTCCCTCCAAATAATAGTGTTGCACATTATAGATGTTCCAGATGGAAATGGGGTAGGTGGGAGGGGGTAAATTTAGATCCTGAGCTCCAGCCTGAGCGGCTAGGTCAAAACAGCTGTTTTCAGCACGCTGGTGCTTACTCCTAGCTCACTCCTAGATGTAGTGTAGACATACCCACTGAAACCTATATCTGGTCCAGTATGTTCAGATAAGATGTGGATTGGCATTTGCCTTTTGAGTGTTCCTCCAGAGGGCTTTGTACTTGTGAGCTAAAAAGTGCTTTATTGAATCCATTGTTTTAGGCCAGTCCGCTTTAAAGAAAAGCTATAAAAATAATTAGATTTCCTGGTCACGAGGCTTGTTTCCTAATCTATTGTTCATAGCCAACCAGGAAACCAGTGGAATTAGTCACTGGAAAGGCTATCAGGTAATTGTGTCAGCTTTATCACTTCCTGAGCTAATGCTTGTAGGAAGTGAATGTAAAAACAATACAATTTTCAGTGAAGGTCCAATTACCATGTAAAATATAGAAAACCAATAAGAGTTTAACATTTGACTGTAACCTCAATATAATTTAGCTAACTGGGAATCAACCACAATAAGGGCCAATGTCAGCCAAACATATTGACCTATAACACATAGATTTTTTTGTTTAGTACATTACCAGAGATATGTCCAGAAGCAATCACCATTAAGTCCCAACTTGGAAAGTATTTTTGTTTTCCCAGTTACATATTCTAACATACCAGCAAGCTTTTGGTACTTGAACTTTATAAAAGTGAAAGAAAATATGAACCTCTACCCAAAACCTGGTTTCAAGCACCATGCAGACACAGATATCAGAATTTGCATATGGACCCTGTCTTTTCAATGAACAAACAGAAACCTGATCTTCTCCAAACTTGGAGGTTTCTAAAATCTAGATCCAGGTGTGAATTTCACAGTAAGGACATGAAAGGAAGGGAGTAATTACAAAGCTATCTGAGGATGCCTCTGGAAATTACATTGGGCAATAGCCATATAGAATAAGAACAGTTACCTTTCTATCTTTTCCAGGTGATAATTCTGCATATAGGTATCTGATTCAGGCTGGCACTGGGGCTTAGTATGCAGAGTAGAAGTAAACTATTGAATAAGAAACAGATGTGCAGTGTAGAACCTCCCACTAATAGTATAATAGGTCCCTCTGTCTCTCACTCTGTCTCTATGTTTATACATTAAGAGGTTAATGGTTGCTACTGACAAGGGACTAGACAGTTGTTTTTGAAGCAGTTCCCTGAGAAAAGAGTGGCAGCAATCCACTTTGGCACAATATCTGTGCAACAAGAAGTTTACACTCACTCAGTCAATAAAATAGAAATATATATAGTGTAAAGTGTATTGCATGCATTTATCTCTTTTTTATATAAATAGAGAGAGAGATGTTACACTCACAAAACTATGTTACAAGTATATTTAGATTGCAAAGTCGAGCACTCAAAAGTTGGGAAATGCCAGAATAAAGGTTGCCTTCCAATTTGTTTTCCTTTTACGGCAAAATTTCACTTCAATAAATAAAGTTCCAATCATATGTAGAGCTGTTCAGAAAATGGAGAACATTTTTCACAAACAATTTCCAACAATTTGTTTTCATTTTTCATCACAGTTTTGTTTCTACCATCTACAGGCATTTTCTTACCAGCTCTGCTGCACAGTTACTCATTTAGAACGTCATAGTGGAAAATGGCATAGAACAAATTCTTCTGTTCCAACAACACAGACTTGACACCACTTGATCTAAGCGAGAATCACTCCTAGACATTATCAATTTAGGACGTATGACGCACAGGTGAGCAGGAAGGCAGTGTGGTACACAACCACATTAGCCAGTATATTATAATATAATCAAAAAGGATTATATACAACTGGATGAAATGTTCTGTATGTTTTCTCTGATACCAACTGCTTTATCTAATTGCCTATATCAGTGGTTCCCAGTCTGAGGCCCAGGGGCCAAAAATGGCTGGCAGGGGTTTCTAAGTGTTCTGCAGCTCCCTTCCTGCTGGCTGCAGAAGGGAGCCACCGTCTAAGGACCCAGGTGGAGTACGGTTCCCTGGGGACTGATGCAGGCTCCTTGCTGCAGCAAAGGGGATGGGAGGTTAGCATTCTCCTCCCCTGGCTCCAGCAGAGAGCAAAGTACTCTGCCCAGGTCCCTAGGTGCTGGGGTCCCTGCTGGAGCCAGAGGGACGGGAGCACTGATCTTCCGTCCCCCTGGCTGAAGAAGGGAGCTACTACTGAGGAACCCAGTTAGAGCACACAGGGCTACGGGACACGTGCAGTTTCCCTGCTGCAGCCAGGGAGACCTGAGATCAGTGAGGAAGCAGCCACCTCACTGAACTCCTTCCGTCTGGCTGCAGTGGGGAGGGGCTGCTGGTGGAGTCTGGTGGCCCTTCAGGTTTGTAAAAATTGTATCTGTGGCCCTTGAGCCTAAAAGGTTGGGAACCACTGGCCTATATCCTTTAATGAGAGTTTAATGTGTGCACAAACTCACTGATTAAGGAAGGATGGGATTGTTACATGTTCTTTTATTTTTTTATAGAAAACCAGAGCACATGGTGAAATCAAGAATCACACTTTGTTCCGGCTTGTACATCATTCAGACAACACACACTGGCCTCAGGGAAGCAAGCAGCACTAAAGGAATATCCTCAGTCCTGCTTTCAGAAGGTAGAAGCAAAGTTTTTATACAACATGCCACAGATTTTTTAAATCAGGCCACAAGTGTGTGTTACAGAGCCAAGCTGGACTACTGGTACCAGGACCGGCTCAGACTTGTCCTGATTCCAAAATTTTAGCTCACTGCTTGTTCATTAAGGTATATAATGGCTGCTCTGTAATCCAGTATGAAAAGTAATTTTTCCTTATTGCTAATAATCATGCTAGGGAAACCACAATCCAAACTGGTTTAGTTAGGTAATTCTCTGCATTGGATTTATGTATACCTAGAATTGCATTTTTTAAAGGACGTTTGCATCAGTGTAGCTCACCACTCAATGTTAATTAGCAACAAAGATTATAGTGAACCTGGGCTGATCTATAACTAATTCATAGTCACTGTTGGAGACAGGATACTGGATTGGCCAGACCACTGATCCAATCGAGTACCAATGGGGGGGCCCCACTGGGGCCTCCTCAAAGAAGCCACCCCCTGCTGTCACAGGCAACCAGGGGCTGCCAGGCTTTGACATACCCATTGGCCGCAATGACCACAGCTCAGGACTGCTGGTGGCTGAGGGTTCCTGCTGTGCGGGGAGCAAGTGTCCTCCCAGGCCTCCGCCCCCGCGCTGGGTGCAATGAGGAAGCTGCGGGGACCCCAGCTGTACAGGGGCCAGGGACAGCCAAACAAATGGCGGGGCTCTGGGGCAGAGCCCATGATGCCCCCCAACCATCAAGTGGCCCGGGGGCATCTCCCCATCACTCCTGCTCCCTGCCGCAGTCACCGCCCCCATAGCAAGGGAGGAGGGACAGGGGGAGAACGGGAAATGGTCCTGCAGACAACCCCCAGAAGGGCACTGCCATTGCCGCCGACAGGGAGAGGGCAAATGCAAGTATTAGCCACTGGGGACCAGAGACCTCTGGTAAGCCACTGATCCAATCTGGTATGGGTGTTCCTATGTGAGTTTTAATTGAGTTTTGCTTTGAGGCATTAGTTTTATTCGTACTTCTGTCTCAAATAAATCCTGATGGATGTTGATCTCATCTAGTTCACAAGCAGATAAATCTTTGTGCAAAGGGGAACATTTGATTTTCACATAACTCTACTAACAATCATTCCATAGCTTTTGTATAGTTATCTCAAAATGTAGTGCTTAAAATTCTTCATGATCTTGTGTGCCATGATGCATTTGTGATGTCTTATCAAAGAGGTGAGAAAACGAAGACAGATGGCAATGGGTTAATTTTAACACTACTTCATTAGAGAGTAGCTATGCCCATTACACAATTATCTACTATGGACAGCACCAGCTTGGTTTTTAAGTTCTGGTAGTGCCCTTCTGCTATTCCAGGCTTGAGATCCATCTAGAGTTGATCTTGGGGATATGTAAATAGTGTGGTCCCATCTGACACACTTTTGCCCACCAATTCCACTTGGTGTCCTAAATTCTGAGGCTGGGGGGCGTGTCTACAAGTGAAGTTTTCCTTTTCTAAATAGGAAAAAGATGGAAGGGAGGACAATGGCATTATCTACATGAAGATGACAGGGGAGCCCCTGCTCTTGGTGTGAAACAGTATCACCAAAATTACACCCCTTTAAATAATTCTTGTATTCCTCTAAAACTAAAAGATCATGCCTACCAATCTCCTCATTTTTGACCTGCAATACACTCTCCCATTCTATTCTATTCTTCTGGTCCAGGCCTAGACCTCTTGTTAGCATTTAAACATAGTGTGCTCTGCTTTATTATGCTGTGCTTTCCAGAGTGCACAAATGTGTGCAAGGATGACATCAGTGCCACTGACCTAAAATAATATTTGAACTTAGGCCTAAGGACGTGAAAGTCATTGCATTAAGGATAGGTCTACACTGCTGGCAAAATTCAGCAGCATTTGACGGGAGTTACACAAGCTACACAGAGTAGCTTGTGTAACTCTTGTCAACTTTGTAACTTCCCTTTAGCACCCCGTCTTCACTGTACTGTGCCAATGGGAAATGCATTCCCGTTGATGCAGCGCTACACTATTTTTGGAGGTGGTTTTATTAGATTGACTTCCGGATTGATTGAGCATTGCCGCTCAATTGATCCAGATAGATCGATCTGACGGTGGCAGATTTGCTGCTGTCAGTGCGTACATAACCTAAGTCTGCATCTCTGGGACTCTCTGAAGCATCTCAAGCCAAAGCTATTCACTTATTTTGTTAGGATGGCATCTTTAACTTCACCGTGTAAAACACCATGCACAGCGATGGAAGAATATGAATAAACATACATACATATGGCCAGATTCTGATCCTATTACTTACAATGAGTAATATCTGACTTCACAAGTAGTCCCGCTGAATTCCCTGGGATTCCTTGTAGAATAAAGTGCCATTCAACATGGGTAAAGGAAACAGAATTTGATCGATAATAATTACTATCATTTTCAGGTTGTTTTTAAATGCAGTATTAAATGGTTGTACTGGAACATCACTTTAGAAAATGGTGCAGAATAAAATAGTACTGCAGATGCATTTATAAAGATCATAAAGAAAAACAACTGCTTCATCATAAGCTGACAGAAATAATTTCAGTTCAACATTAGAGAGCAAAAGCTGGAAGTGAAAGTTGTAGCCATAGGGGTCCAGCCAAAGCAAAGCTGCCACAGACAGTAAAAGTAAGCTCCAATCCAAGGGAAAGTAATTTTTCATACTTCTGTGAAATTATGGCTGAGTCTTTCATTGCAAAGTATTACTGGATTTAAAGTGCAGAGAAGGTGCACAGAAAACCTTTCAGGCTCATGTTACAGTCCATCTGCTGGTACGCAGAGTTTATTTTGCTGACCGTTTTATTTGTTTAATGCGATTTGTTCAAAATAAGAAAGCCAGTATGGTTCAGTCTTAAATGATATGGCCCAAAGAAAGTGCATTGCTTTGCTGTCCAAATAAAATTATTACTGTGGCACTTGGAAGCTCTGATACACTTTAAAGGGGAAAACAATTGTGATTAATTTAGTGCTCATGAAAGTTTGTTAGAGTGACAGCGCTAGTGAATGAAATTTTTCATCCTCAGAACAGGGTCAGTTCAGGTAGCAGCAGGACACACTTCCTTCCTATTCTGCTAGTATACCTCCACCCTGAACCTTAGGGACAAACTCTACAGAGGAGAGGGGACTTCAGTCTTCATGATCCATTCAGTCATTTGCCTCTCCTGGGAACTGCTAGTTGTCGTGGTGTTTCTGTGAAGTGAAAAGCTGTCCAATAGAAACTGGAGGGTGACCACTACCTTACACCTCCTATGATGTACTGAGGGCCTTCAACAGCTGTTGACTTCAGTAGGAGTTGGGGGAACTCAGCATCTTGCAGGATTGAGCCCCCCCCCCAACTCCTCAAACAAAATAACACCAGACACTAAAAATATCCTGAATCACTAACATTCTGGGATGCATTTACACTGGGGACCCAAATGAGAAAGTATTCCTGTATTCCTCATGTCCAGTCACCAGGGAACTTCTCCTGGGATTTCTAAAACAAGCTCATTATTTAACTCTGATCTTCACTTTGTGTGGCTAGCTATCCATCCCACTGCAGACAGATTACCATCCTTTCTCCTATTCGAGCAGAGCATTCCAGCCATCTTGCCAAGCATTTGACACCACAGTGGTGTGGATCCCCTTCAGTTTTAACCAATAGAAAATTTGATAACAGTCGTAATAATACATAACACTTACATGTGGCCTTTCATCCACACATCTCACAGCACTCAATAAGCATTAATTAAGCAAGCCACACAACAACCTGGGAGCTAGGGAAGCATTTTTTGTCCTTCATAGAAAGGTTAGGTGACTTGCCCAAGGTCACACAAGTCAGTGGCAGGGCTGAGAAGAGAAGCCAAGAATGTTTGCTTTTCTAACCATTAGACAAACTGCCTCCCTAAATCAGAAAGCCTACATGAAATAAATAGTAGGAACACCCCAGATTCAAATATATCATGTTCCTCTAAACTCCTCCCTGTTGCTTCTATTTCTCAAACACATAGGTTGGCACACATCAAGGCCTAAATTTCCCTTGGCCTTGACAGACATTAATTGGGGTGATCATAACTTGAAACCTGTGCCCTTGTCTGTGTGACTTTTTTTTATGAGGGGCTCAAACCTCTACTAGATCAGTTCACTAATTGGCCCTGACTGCCGTAACCATGCTCCCCTGTAAAATGAAATAAAATAAATCAAAAATAAAATCTGCTCCTTTCCTTTAGATTGGAGTCTGAAATGCTGGTTGTAATTGGGATTGGCCACTTTTTGTTTGAGCACTCCTTTATCACGGAGACAGAGCTACATGTAATGCTATCCATTTCCAAATGGACGGGAATGTTATCAAAATAAACCTGGCCAGCAACCCCTCTCTGCCTTCCTCCACACCAAGTGAAATATTAGACTGGCTTGAAAAAGAAGAGGAAGGGGGGAAGCCCTCAATTAGGTTGAGCAAGATTGAGATGGAATTTTATATTTATATGGTATTTTAACTTCGGTGTTGTTATTGAATCCTGCATTCAATTACATTGCATTTGCACTGTTAATGATCCCCTATATAAATATATGGTATCATACCATAAACCAAGTATAAGGTGGTTATCAAGAGGTCACACTGTTTAAGAAAACAGATAAGATGTAGCTTTAGGCCTCTTTGACCTAGTCTTCTGTATACTTTTTTGTGCCTGTTCAGATAGGTTTGATTTCAACTCTTTATTCTCACTGCACATTCTCCCATTCTTTAGTTAACCTTCCAGTACACTTTAAGGTCTCCTTTGACTACAATCTCTAAGAGGCTATAAGGGCCATAAAACTGAATACCTCTGAGTTTTCCCATTGGAACAGTAGCACCACTGTCCTGAAAAGATGAGCTATATTTTTTCCATGTGCATTTTGTATCACTTTGCTACAGCGCTAGACTGTAGTGGTGTCTAGATGAAAACTGTGAATCTTGTCCAACTTAAAACAATGTGAACTTGAAAACTGAAGTGTTAGGAGCAATAAGCATTATGAAGATGAATATTGTACCTTTAAAATGACAGTGGAGTTAGTTTCCTGTTGATTACCCATGACCCATAAGTCAGAGGTTGATCTTTGAGGTTGAGAGAGAGTAGCCACTGTAAGAACAGCTGCTTCTGGAAGAAACTGCTCCTATAATATACAGATATCTTAAAACAGCAATGGCAAGTGTTACAAATTAATTCTGTTTGTTTATTGTAGATGTCTTTGCAAAGTTAATAGGTTTATTAACCCAGATTGAGAAAAGGAACATAACTGAGATAGTGAGAAGACCCCAGATCATGTTTAGTTCTCAATTATTCCAAAGCACTTTATAAACTGTACTAACTGATTGAAAATATATGTACAGGAATAATTTAACCCACCACTGAATTGCAGCCACCTCTAGGGTCACATGTGACAGCTATCTAAACATTAGTGTTGCCATGTGTTGCTAGACGAGGAAATTAAGAATACCATATCCATAAGAAACTTTCAGAGGAGTTGTATACAGATAACAATATAGACATTCAATGGTTTCTAAACAGAACGTTTTACCCAGTTTTCCAGAAGTAGACTGTGGCTTTTTTATTGCTCCACATTCCAATATTTATTAATAAGATATTTTTATATAATATTTTATTATAATAATTAGGATGGAGAAAGGTTTAATGAAAATATATCCCCCATTTAAAAGATCTAGTTAGAGTAAATCTAGTTGGAGTAATCTTCCTGTTATCTTTATCCCAAGTATAACTATATTATTTCCAGCAATATAAAAATCTGTTCCTAAAGATCAGGTCTTTATTTGTATTTTTGAGTTCAACTTGTGTTTTGTCATTAACGTCAATAGGAGTGGAAGTGAAGTCATCAAGCCATCTAAATAGACTAAATTAAAGGGAAGTGTGCTTCAGGCTAATAAAAGACAAGAGGTTTTTTTGTGCAACATAGAATCAATCTTAGTCATTCACTGCAACAGGAAGTCATCAAGGGTAGATTTAAAAAAAAAGAACTGGATCACATTATAATATCTCTGGATACGTCAGCAAAGATAACAAGAGGTAATCAAATCTCATGCTTCAGGGTGTAAAATGAGCATAATTAGGGATCAGGAAGGAATTTTCTTATGTAAAGCATTGTACAATTGTCCAGGTGCAAGAGCAGAATCAGGTATTAGTCAGATTTGGGGCAGGATGCCAATTATGTACTGTGATATAGGTAGTTTTAGGTTCCTATTAAAACACAGATGTTTATTTTAATTCCAGGTAGCATACAAGAAAATGTTCCAGTGCTTCAGCCAAGCAGATTGCATTTTATCAAGGCCTACAACTGACTGCTAAGAAAATATAGGTTAATTTTAAAAATAAATAAAAATAAGAGCAGTTGGATTGTGAGGTGTGTTTTGGTGTCATTATAAACCAAAAATCTGAAGTGCAGAAACCCCAGAGACATTAAGTCCCATAACTCAACTTCATATTTCATCCCAGACATGGACCCAGGTTACCATTTGGTAATATTACCAGATTACTAGTCATTTCTGTTTCATAGTGACATCCCATCTCATTTTCAATACTGTTGTGTCATCAGGGAAACAGACACAGCCAACCCCGGGCTTACGTAACAAAAGGAACATGCTTACTCAGGAAAAACAAGGAAGGAGAGATTTCTTGCTTAATTCATTACTGTCCAGAAAGAACTGCATGTATGCCCACAAAGCCACAAATAGGCACACACAAAGGGCCAGACATTTTGGATTTAGGCTTCTAAATCACTTACATGCTTTTGCAAATGTTACCCTTTCACTATAACAACCACTCTCATCATTCCGAGAAGAGCCCCAAGAATGATTCAAGGATGGGAAAACATGCCTTATAATGAGAGACTCAAGGAGCTCAATCTATTCATCTTATCAAAGATAAGGGTAAGGGATGATTTGATCACAGTCTATAAGTATCTACATAGGAAATAGAAATTTGATAATAGAGGCTCTTCAATCTAGCAGGCATAGCTATAAGAAGAACCAATGGCTAGAAACTGAAGTTTGACAAATTCTGACTAGAAATGCAAAATTTTAACAGTGACTTAATTAACTACTGGGACAACTTACCAAGCATTGTGGTAGATTCTCTATCACTGAAATGTTTTAAATCAATATTGGATTTTTTTTCTAAAAGAGATGCTCTCATCCAAAAACAGCTGTTGGACTTGTAGCAAGTATTAATACATGGAAATCCTATGGCCTGTGTTATGCAGGAGGTCAGACTAGTTGATCACAGTGGCCCTTTCTGGCCCTAAAAAACAATGAAATCCAGCATTATTCTCTCCTAATTTAACAATTTGTCCCTTTCAGTTACTTTTAACAAAAAGGGAGAGGAAAAAAAAAACACTGGGGACAATATGCATCCCTCACAAAAGCAGACATGAGCGAGTGCACTACTGAATATTTAGTTGTGCCTGCGTATGGCATGGATCTATTACTTGTATGACTTAAAATAGTCATTTTCAGGTACAATTTTCCTTAGATTGTAGGGGCCAACCACAGCTGACGTAAATTAGCATTGCTTTGTTGAAGTCCCTGACAGGGTCCCTTTAAAACTAGAAGAAAGCAGTATACTGCACAAGGTGGCCCCTTAAGTTCCACCCAGAGGAGACAATCCCCCATGAATGGCCAGATTCTGTAATCCCTATTCATGCTGAATAACTCTTGGCAAGTAGCACCATTAGTCCCACTGAACAAACCAGGGTTACTTGCATGAGTTCCTGCTACCCTGAGGAAGGGCTTCTCTATATGGTGGCTTGGTGAGCAGCAAGCCAGGGTATCAACATACAGTGTGCTAGTCTGCCACATAATAAGGAAGCCTTCAGTGTTGCAGATTGTGCCCTAACAGAATGCTTCCCTAGGTAACGTGTCAGTTGCTGTGAAAGCTGCTTTATTACAGAGAGGCAGAAGCAGAAAGATCATTGCTTTACTTTAAATTAGGTAAAGTGCATGGTCTTCCTTTCTAACTTGACTCATTTTCCACTGAGGTACAACAAAGAAAGGCTTGCTTTGTTTCAGAGAATTTTAGTTTCTACAGATGAGACTGAGCCCCAAAGTTAGGATCTTGTATTCAAACTCCTCCACAATAACAGTGTGTGTGTTTTGGGATGTGTAATTTTGGTGTAGGCCAATATCTCTATTGCAAAGTCTGGCATTTTATTGTCCCCGGCAGGCACACACTAACGCATGCACCCCAAAACAACATTTCTAGTGAGTCTTCATCTTAGCACACTCGCTTTGACATGAACACGCCATTGTGCCCTTAAAAGCAGTGTGCTCTCTCCAGTTATGTGTGTAAAAATAACCACTTGCACATTCTATTGGAGTGCTGGTCTTCTGCTTTGCACTAGCCAATGTGGTTTCTGCAAGTACAATTCAGCTGTGCTCACTATTGTGGGTGCAATGAATTGCAAACTCAAGAGTGGGCCTTCAGAAACTGAACATGGCTGAACTTTTGAGCCTAAATATAAACTGAAAAAATAATGCTTCAAATTTTGTTTTTGGTTTAACTACTTGCAGATGCAATCGGCCACAAATAACTTCTGCTAAGACTTCTAAACACACAGCCTATCAATTCCCATTCCAATTCCCTTTAGCACTGCTTAAAAAAAGAAAGCATTGTTCGTCGCTCATATTACAGATAAATGTATTGATCTAGTAAATTAAGGCGCTTGCTTTTCAAGCTTCTATAGTAAGAAGTCCTAATGAAAGAAATACTCTCTAGTGAATTTAGCTCATTCAGTCCCTAAGGGATAAGAAGTGCAGCAACCCAGGACTTAAATCTACAGTGCTTTATCCTGCCGTGAACTAAAAGGCTATATTGGTCTTGGTACCACACACAAAAAGTTCTGTAGTGCTCTTTGACCTACCGCTGCTTGACATGGCACTATGGAACTTTTAGTGTATGGTGACATAGTGTGTAGCAGACTAGAGTGCTGTTAATTTACACACTGGCTTGTTGTGCATTAAGACTCTATTGTGATGTATGTGAGTACTTACCTTTGAATCCTGATGCCACAATCATGAAGGCATAAGAAACAAGACCAGTCTTGATTAAACTAGACAAAAACACAAGAGTATGAAATTGCAAAAAACCATAAATAGCCTTCATATCCATGGGTGCTCCACTAATGTACATTACCTTGTCAGACTAAACACTCTGTTTTCCTGGCAGATTATCTCAGAATCCGTTTCAGAATATATATGCTTGTGAAAATATTTTTAGAAAGAGTAAGGGCCACCACAGAAACATGCATGTGCACTCACGCTGGCTCATACAATGCTGTACTGCTGTGTAGGTGTAAAGTTCAGAACTATCTTTGTCTGAATTGTTTCTCCTTCCCCCCTGCAGCCTCCAGAAAAAACAAAACAAAACACTTTTTCAATTACTTTGGGCCATGGAAATGTAATTTTAGCAAATTAAGATGTTATCGTGGTTGGTTTATGACTAGTTCACTATGTCTTAATGCTCCTTCCTCTGCAACATGAGACCTCAATAGACTATCCCATAATCTTTCCAAAAGTCTAGACCATTCTGCGGACTTTTGTGATTCAAGACAACAGCAGGTGATGTTCATTTTGCAGAGAAATTCTCAGGTCAACAGCCCTAGAAAATAGGTAGTACGTTGTCTCTCCAAATAAGGGATTCACCAACAATAAAGCAATTCAAGTTTCCCCTCTGTTGCCCTATTAGCATGCTTCCAAGTACATCTGGAGCAGCCACCTCTATGGTGAAAGACAGTTTAGTCTCATAAAGGGGGAGTCACCTCTTGAGCACCTCCAAGTGACTGAGAGCTGTATCATAGTCCTTTTCTCACCACTGGTGTCCTCTGCAGACTGCCAGATAACCTTGATGGGTCTTCAGTGGCTTGGCCCTCCAGCCAGTCACAGCATCTGAATGAATCCCTTCTGGGGTGCTAAAAAGCGTCCAACAAATAAGACTGTCTTTGTTTTTGCTAGGGTCTTTAGGCAGGCTTTGTGTTCTTTAAATGCAGCCCTTTGTTTAGGCTCCCAAATAAGCCCTATTCCCTTTTGGGATTTATGCCATGTTACCTATGGCTGGTAGGGGAATCCAGGCCCACCTGCTATTCTGGGTTCCAACCCAGGAACCCTATAAACAGAAGCCATGTACCACTCACTTCAGTCCTGCATGGCTATCTCCCTGGTCCTCTTCCAATCAGGTACATTCAGCTCTAGCCCTATCTCAGGGCTAATATACTCAGGTCCTTCTCTCTTTTCTCTCTCAGTGTAAATCAAGGCAGCCATAAACTCTAGCTACGTCTCAGCCTTCTTTGACCTAAGAGCAGTACCCACCTTCACTCCTCTGCTCCAAGCTAGGAAATGACCTTCTAAGACCCTGCAGCTCCTTTTACCTCAGCCTGCTGGCTGGAGGACCTGGAGGACCCACTTTGCTGCACTTTCCCTCCCATCTTGCTGCTTCCTAGGATGGGGCTTAGCACAACAGCAGGACTTCCAGCAGGGGCACAAAGACCTGGTACACCATATTAGCCATTGCAGAGCCATTGGAAAGCAAGACTTTTGGGTGGAGTATTAATACTGTGACATTCAAGAGTGCTTTATTTCCTGTCCCTACTCACCTGACCAGTTACAAAGGCTATGAACCCTGTCATATGATCCACTGATTCACATGGCTGCTTTTATACATAGACCTAACCTGGCCTGATGTTGCAGTAATGATCTAGAAGGGATTGATTTTACAGTTCAAGCCCTGACCCTAACCTATCTACTTCCTACACAAAAAAGGAAGCATTATAACTGAAATGCAAATGAGGCCGGGCTCATTTATTCATTTTGCCTTGTTCACCAACAGATGCTAGCAGGAGAGCTCCCACCCTTTTAGAGCTTCTGTCCATCTGGAGTTCTCAATGAGATCTGGACTGATTTTCTCTTTCTTCAACAGCTGTCAATAGCAAGGTCCTTACTCTCTAGGGACTTCTGGCCACAGGACTTAGAGAAACTACCTCTCATCCCCAAAATTGGAGCTGGTCAAAAACTTTCCAGTGAAACAGTTTTCCATCAGAAAATGCCACTTTGTCAAAGTCAAAATGTTTTCATGGCAGCGTGTTGATTTCAACACAATTTTTGACAGAAGAGTTTAAAAAAGATTAATAATTGAAATCACATATTGCATTTCAACATCTTCATCTTTTTTCATTTCAACTTTTATATTACATATTATAAAATATTTAATTTAAAATTGTATATTTATTTTATAGCATATTTTGTTTCAAAACTATTGAAATGAAACCATGTGACTTTATTGAAACAAAACATTTGGATACAGTCACTTAATGTTTCCAAATCCAACTTTTTCAGAATTTCTATTCTATAAATATTTCAAAATGTGTTCTCATCCTGAATTGGGATGAATTTCCTGGGTTCTGGAGATTTCATTTTTCAACCAGCTCTGTGCAAAACTATTGCTAATACCACAATACATGACTTTGGGATTGATCCAGAATTTTCTCTTTTTTCTAAAGGCCATCTTGTGTTGTTACTGCACAATCCGGAATCAGGGATAAGACGTGAATGCTTGTGAATGGTTAGCAGGCCAGTCCGATTCTGTAGAGGGTAGGGAGTTGGAAGGTTGGGGGGTGGGGTTGTCTCACCAATGACTGGCCCAGGGCAAGAATCAAGGCCTGTCTCACTTCATGCTTTGCTCCAGCCCAGACCATCACTGGTGCTCCTATCTGGCTGGCAGAGAGTGGGAGATGGCACTGACAACAACCATTAGATGCCTCAGCCATGTCCACCTCACAGCAGCTCCCAAAGACCCAGGGGAGATACTTCAGTGCCAACTGAAAAGGAGCTATGAAAAGGCAAACCAAGGTCAGAGGAGAGGGAATAAATTGCCTCCCCTTCCCCCATGCCATAACAACTGACATTCCTGTCTGGAACCTTTGGTATGTGAAACTCTAGATCAATCAGCTCTGGTTTGCAGAGTTCAAAACATGTCTTGTGTTTGAACTATGCTCTTATGACAAAATTCTTCCTTTCTTCCAATACAGAACCACAGCTTCCATTAAAATCATCGAAAAGCATCTTTATGCATCTGAGGACAGAATTTGGCTCTTATAATTCTACCCTGGAAGTTATTTATGTTTATTAAGCAATACTAAAATAGAAAAGCCAAGAATCCAGCTAGTCAGGATTCATTATGAAGACTGGATGTTCACCATAAGTCTGCCTTGCCCTCATGCAGAGATGTCTGACTTTTGCAGCACCAATGGATGCACCTAATTCACACAGCCATGAACACTGCTCTTCCTTTTGTCTTCCTTGACAGAAGACTAGAATTTGATTGTGGTTTAAGTTCACTAGCAACAATAGCCTCCAGCATGTCAGTTCTTTCCTCATGCCCTCTGTGCCATGTTTGGGTTGTGGGTGGCCAAACCTACTAGTCAGAGCCAGAGTCTGCAATCACAAGACAGGAGTGAGGAGTCCTCTGGGTCAGCATACCGTGAGGTCAGAAGCAGGAGACAAATTGGAGATTAGAACTACGAGTCAGAAACCAGTCAGTCCAAGTAAAGATAACAGGAGATCAGAGTGAGGAGACAAACTGGAGGTCAGAACCACAAATCAAATGCCAGATGATACGCTCAGGTCAGGATGCCAGGAATAAGCCAGAGAAGCAGTACAGGAGTGCAAGGCACACAGTCCAGAACAGGGTAGAGCTCAGTTGTTCAGACAACTTCCTGTTCCTGCTGCAGGTGTTGTGCCAAAATCTGTGACCGGACAGATTTTGTTACCCGTCTCGGTTTCTGGCATGTAAGATGCCAGATAAGCAAACCAGACAAACACAGGCTGAAGTAGGGTCAGCAGGCCAATCAGCTGATCCGAGACTCCACCAGTAAGACTGCAGGGGCAGAGTTTCAAATTGGGGTTGGGCTTCATGGCTCTCATAAGCAAGCATCAGCTGGCTGCAAGATGCAAGGCTTGAGCATAGCTGTTCCTATAAACCCTGGAGACCCATGGGTCATGACACTTTGTGAGACTATAGCCTGTATCCACCACTGTGTGACAGGTAATGCTTCCAAGAGAGGAGGGAAAGCAGCCTGGGATGCATTTTATGACTGCTTTTGGCTTCATGTTGTGCATCCCTGCCTGACTGGATTTGTTGTAGTAGTACTTCTAGGTAAAAAAGGCAAGTGAAAGAAATTGGTTGAAAGGATTCAAAGGCATACAAGATCATTATTTCCCAAAGTGGAATGTGCTTTGCTTTTCTGTCCCTTTGCTAAAAGTTGCTTCACTGTACTCTGGATCTTTTTAGAGGAGTCTTTAAATGATTTCATAAGCATGTCATAGAGAGCTATAATTATCATTTGTGATTAATCTTACCCACGCTAGAAAATTGTGTAAGCTTCTTTACTAAAAGATATGTTTTAAGTTTCTGTACCATATGTATAATGTAAGTGTTATGCTTGGGGGTGGGAAGGGCAGATAGGAAAAGAGAAATGTAGGCTAGAAGTGTTCTTCTTCTGCTAGGTGAACGCTGTGTTGGAGGGACTGTATGGAAAGAATAAGCCCCGCTTCTCTTCTTTGACATGGTCCTGAGAGGTGCTGAGCACTAGCTGATCCAATTCTCAGCCCTGCCTAAGTGTGATTTGTGTTGCCTTAGCAGTGCAACCACCTGATTCTAAAGTGCTCCTTTAACCATCTTCACCCTTGCCAGGAAGAGAAAGAGCTTTACTGTTTGATAAAGAATCACCTCCAGATTGCTATCTGAGGCTTCAAGGAGGACATTTAACCTGTGACTTAGAAGTATGAAACTCTCTTTGGGCCTACTAAAAGCTTTATCTTACCCAATATTTTTTGGGGTGGGATACCTACTTCTGTTTCCCATTCCTGTGAGTCCAGAAGCTCCAATACTCAAATGAAGCTGTTTAAATAAACTCTTAAAAATACTCTGTGTCATGCTTTTGAATAATGAAAACCATTTCCACTATGAGGGACAATTTAACAGCAAAGCCAGCTTGTGGCTACAAAAATAGCAGGAAGGAAGTTCTCATATATTCTAAGTAATCATTTATTTAAATTATCATTAGATTAATTTGTCACATCCAAAAACAGAGTGCAACAATGATTAAAGATACATTATGATTAGTTATCCTGTATTACAGTGAACTCCAGATCATACCCTCTAAAAGTCATTATCAATTTATCAGTTTGCATTGTTATAATCCTTAATAGAAAGCACTTCATAGAGTAATTTTGAAATGTGGCTAAAATTAAAACAGTGACAAATCTATGCTAAGACAAGACTATAGAAATATAAATTCTCACCTTTAATTTTTTTTCCTTTAATAAAAATTACAAATAAGTCCTACATTATAACACCTTTAATAGTTATGTCAATACCTTTCAGCCTATTAACATTTAAGTAATCTAGTTTTTAAAATGCTCTGATGAATTAAATACATTGTAACTAATTGCTGTCTCAGTTCTACTGGGGTAATTCTAGGGAAATCAAAGAAGTTACTCTTAATTCATACCAGTATAACAGAGATCACAGCGTGGGTTCAGATTGTCAAAACAGTCCAAATTAGGTGTCAATTCCCCTAGACTGTTTTCAAAATTTCAGTCTTGACCATAGGCCACTGCAAATAACAGAGGTACCTAGGAAGAATGCAGTAGGTAGAAAATACCTCCTGTGCTGCTGAATATGTCAGATACTGTAACGATATGAACATCATCTTGGCCAGTACACCAGAGTTTTAACAGGTTACTTCCAGAGCTGCTACAACTTGAGTTAACAGTCAAGACTCTCTACCTGAGGCTGCACAGATCAGGAACAGAGGGGAATCTGCAACGTATGCTCCTGACTGAGTTAAACACATGGTAAAATGCACCTCTGGAGCTACTGAATACTACACCTATGCCCAAGCAGAATACATATGGAGTGAACATTTCAGGTACACCTTGGCTACTTTACTAGGTCAGAGTTTCATTTCAGTGGACACAATTTTTATATCACAAATTTCATGAGAGAAATATGAAATTTTGAAAGAAGGTGACGGTATGGTACGATGGGACAGCCTAGTTTGGCGATTGACTAATCTTTGACTACAGGTGGTAGATATGCCAATGGCTTGTGAAGAGATATTAGATGGGGTGGGTTCTGAGTTATTACAGACAATTCTTTTGTGGTGTCTGGCTGGTGAGTCTTGCCCACATGCTCAGGGTTTAACTGATTGCCATGTTTGGGGTCCAGAAGGAATTTCCCCCCAGGGCAGATTGGCAAAGGCTCTGGGGTTTGGGGTTTTTTTTTTTTTTTGCCTTTCTCTGTAGCATGGGGCACAGCTCACTTGCTGGTGGATTCTCTGTACCTTAAAGTCTTTAAACCATGATTTGAGGACTTTAATAACTCAGTCGTAGGTAGGGGTCTATTACAGGTGGGGTGGGTGAGGTTCTGTGGCCTGAGTTTGTGCAGGAGGTCAGACTAGATGATCATATTGGTCCTTTCTGACCTTAGAGTCTATGAGACACTTTCACTGCAGAGATGCCATATATTACTCTTGTACAAAAAAGGTTCAAAAAGAGACCAGTTCAGCCAAATGAAGATATAGAAACAAAAGTCTTGCAAGAGAAGTATTAGCTGGTTAAACAGAAAACAGTCATGACTAACTTACACCCCTTTTTCTTCTTCAGATGCTGGAGCTCCTGAAGTGGAAACCAGGTATAATGATTTTACAGCCTAACAGATGATGTTATCTTTAAAATATACTTATAAATCCATACCCAAGCACCAGCAACTAGCCTGAGTTATGGTTATTATTATTATTATGTAATAATAATACATGTTATTACATGCTATGTAACAATTATTATATTATTGTTATTATTATTATTATGGTTATTATTTATGTGTCTGCACCCTCCTTTTGAGAGCCCATTCCTCAGCTACTGTAAATCAGACCCTATTGTCTTCATTGGAGCTGCATTGACATATCAGGTAATGATCAGGACCTAAGCGTGCTGGCTTCCGTAGAGCTTTATAGAAAGCATAGTCCCTACCCCAAATAGTTTCCAATCTAAGAAGGCAAAAAAATATAGGAAGAGTTGGGGGAAAGAGGTGCTATTACAATCAGAGTGATGAGGGTGACAGTTGGTGCATGTTTTGTTATCTCCAGGCCTTTGTCTTGTTTTTTGTGCAGCAAAAGGCTACTAGGATGATCAGAGGAGACTCAACGACCTTGGCTTGTTTAGCCTAACCGAAAAGAGGCTGAGGGGAGTTATGGTTGCTTTCTGTAAATAAGTCAGATGAATAAATACCAGGGAGGGAGAGGCGTTAAAGTTAAATGCCAATGTTTACACAAGAACAAATGGATATAAACTGTCCTTCAACAATCTTAGGTTTTAAATTAGACATAGCTTTCTAACCCTCAGAGTAGTGAAGTTCTGGAACAGTCTTCCAAGGGGAGCAGTGGAGGGTAAAAAAACCAAACTGGCACCAAGAATGAACTTGCTAAGTTTATGGAGGGGATGGGATACCGAGGATGCTTACAATGGAATGTAGCCAATCTTCAACTACTAGCAGCAAATATCTCCAATGGCTTGTGATGGAATACCAGAAAGAGAGGGCTCTGAATAACTACAGAGAAATCTTTTCCAGGTGTATAGCGGGTGTGTCTCGTCTACGTGCTCAGAGTCCAACGGATCACCATATTTGGGGTAGAAAAGGAATTTTCCACCCGAGTCATATTGGCAGAGAGCCTGGGGGTTTTTGTCTTTCTTTGCAGCATGGGTCACTTGGCTTAAACTAGTGTAAATGGTGTATGCTGTGTAACTTGAAGTCTTTAAATCATGTTTTGAGAACTACAGTAACTCAGACCCATAAATTCTGGCTATTATAAGAATGGATGGGTGAGTTTCTGTGGCCTGCAATGTGCAGTCAGTCAGACTAGTTGATCATAATGGGCCCTTATGGCCTTAAAGTTTATGAGTCTATGGACACAAGTCAGAGAAGTTGAAGTAAATTATGGTTGATACACAAAGGACTGCAACCCAGGGCCCAGAGTGGGAGTGGGAGAACTGTGTGATTTCAACACACCCACACAGGCAAGTGAAATCTTGAGGCCTGAAACCTATAGAGATCCACTTGGATAGATCAGGAGGGATCAGCGATACAGCTTGTCGGTTAGCTGTGAGAGGAAAAACTCGAGGACAGGAAGGGTAGATTCTTTACCCTTCCCCTTCCTCAACCCAGCCTTGTCGTTCCCTCAATTGGCCCCTGTACACTGCTGCACAGGAAGCCCCAAAGATAGTCATTTCTTCACCATACAAGGGTTTTCACCTCCCTGCAGGAACCCTTAGCAAAGCTAGCTTCCTGCCCCTAACACAACAGACTGAGAGTCAGAGTCCTGGCTGAATTTCATGGCTCAGAAAGCCATAGTTTGCATTACTGTCACAGCTAAGGGTCAGCTTGGAGTCATTATAGATGAACCAAGAGAAGACAGAAGCTCAGCAGGGTCTGTCTACTCAGTAAGCCATGGTCTACCTAGTTGCACACTCAGCCTTCCCCTGTTTACTCCAGGCCTTAAATAGTGTGCCTGAGCCAACTGGGACCTCAGTGGCTGAGACAGCCAGTGAGGTCTGAGCCCACAGGATTTCTAAATGTTGTACTCAACATTGTCAGAACTGTCAAATGGTGATGTGGCTATGGCAGCTCTCTGGGAGCTAGCCTGTGTGGGTTCTAAACTGGCAGATCTTCACACTATGCCCATTCCACTTCCAACGGGACATATGAGATTGCATGGATTCAAAGTGGATTAACCTGCTAATGTAAAAAGTGATGAGCAAAAATGCCACCTTCTTGCTCAACATATCTGCTGTCTGTGTGTCTTCTAGTACAACTAACTGTTTACTGCTGAGTCAATGAAGCAACTAAATGAATGCATTGGATTGTGGCACACATGTCATCAACAACAAATTAATAATCCCTAGGGCAGCCTCAAGATCTTTATTACAAGAAACAAATTAGAAAAAACACAGCTTGATTTTGACTAGTAAGGTTGAGTTTGCGTGGTTCAGTTAGAAAAATCTTTTGAAATGTACCCAAAAACCTCAGTCAGGGAAAGAACAAACAGAACTTCCCTCAAGGTCATGAAACAAGTCTTCTGACTTTGTGTGCACTTAAGCTGTGTGTTAGAAAGTGAAAGAGGTTTTTTATTGCCACCCCGCCCAAAGATAGACAAAAAAATCATACATTTCATGGCCAAATGCAACATGGCTTTGAAAAGTATTTTTATGAAAAGTAATAGAAGTTACAGAATCTAACTAACCAACAATTGTAATCAGTACATAAATGTAATTTAATATGTAAATGTATATACTTATAGTCCCCTTTTTTGATTACCCCATTTTCTCTCTGAGATTCCCATTGGCTAAGGTGATCAACCTGAAAGGTCCCGCTGAACTCAGTCGACAAGC
The DNA here is from genome assembly GCA_007922155.1 of Mesoclemmys tuberculata. Classification (NCBI taxonomy): domain Eukaryota; kingdom Metazoa; phylum Chordata; order Testudines; family Chelidae; genus Mesoclemmys; species Mesoclemmys tuberculata. The sequence continues at coordinate 34,232,874 of ML675611.1, forward strand.
TGAATATGACCTCAGCAGCTGTTTCTGCTTTTAAGGTCACTGAGAACCTTATAAACTGTTTTCCTTTCCCTCCCTCTTAGGATTAAATAGCAGTATGGGCAAGAATAACTGACTAGCATGTAAGTCTCAAGAGCGATTCTAAAGACAATAAATATCCAATGCAGAGATATAAGGTGCAGAAAAAGATCCCTTTGGGGTCATCACAACAATTACAGGATATTCTTCTGATACAAACTGGTCCAGATTTTGCACACTGATATTGTGCTATAAAGCAAGGGACATGAAAGGGAATAAGAAGGGTTTCTACAGATATGTTACCAACAAGAGGAAGAGTAGGGAAATTGTGGGCCCCTTACAGAGTGGGAGGCAACCTCGTGACAGAGGATGAGGAGAAAGCTGAGGTACTCAATGCCTTTTTTGTCTCTGTCTTCCCAGACTACTGCACTGGGCGGCACAGATCAGGCAGGAGGTGAACATTCCTTAGTGCTGAAGGAGCAGGTTCAGGACTATTTAGAAAGACTGGACATACACAAGTCTATGAGGCCAGATGCAATACATCCAAGGGTGCTGAGGGAGTTGGCTGATGTGATTGCAGAGCCATTGGCTATTATCTTTGAAAGCTCAAAGCTTTGAGCATGGGGTTGGACTAGATAACCTCCTGAGGTCCCTTCCAAATCTAATATTCTATGAAAATTACAAATAAATTTGCCAGCATATTTTTTGTCTGAGTCTGTAGCTTCTAGGGTTAGATGAACCAGTTAGTATGAAAAAAACAGATCAAAAGCTGTGGGTCAACCTTATACCAACTATGTAGAAGAGCCTCCCAGCAAGGGGAGATATGGAAGCTGGAGAACTTTATTCTACCGGGTACAAAACACTAGTAAAATGTATTGTAGGGAATAACCCTGCATTGGCACAGCGCTGGATTAGCATTTTCCATTTCTGTTGTCAGTGCTTAATACGGGGGTGTGCAGCATGTGACCCTTGAGACTCTAAATTGTGGCCTTCAAGGAACCTCCCCTGCTCCCTGCCATCTTCTCCCTCGCAGTCCCATGGGCATCTCTGGGAGTGTTGAGAATGCTCAGAACAGCGGCTGTCTCTGTCCTGTTGCAGTTGCTCAGCAGCCATCACATCGGCCACCTGCTGGATTGCAGGGAAGGGAGGAGAGTAGCTCTGGCAGCTCCATGGCCTGCTTCCTTGCACATGCTGGAATCCCTAAGAGGAGAAGGATAAGAGCTTAATTGTTTTGGTAATATTTTTTTGGCTGGGACTAGCAAAGAATGGCTCCTTTCCTTCACAGCCATGCAGGGCAGCGAAGAAAGAGAGGAGAAGCTGAGATCTAAACTTGCAATGGCTCCCTGATGGGTAGGGTTTTGAGGCCTGCCTTGTGCAGGAGGTCAGACTAGATGATCATATTGGTCCCTTCTGACCTATGAGTCTATGAGTCTATGATTCTCTGTCCCAGCCCAGGTTAGAGCGACCTGTGAACTGTTCTAACTTATACCAGCTAGGAAGGTTCTCAAGAGATACTACATCAACTGGGGATAGCTGGAGTGCAACATGCACAAGCCGTTCTCCCTTCTTTCAACATGCTTCCTGAGCCAAGGACTGTGGGGAGGGATGCGTAGGAGATAAATATGCCATAACTAAGGATTTCTGCACACTAGGGACTTGCAGGTGCTTTCTGCTCCCTTTCACCATTTGCATGGCACAAATGAACTGGGTCACGTCAGAGAACCAAGTACTGATTGTGGATCTTGATAGTTTTGAAATACTATGTTTGTTGCTATGGGCAAATATATATGGGATAGTGTAAATTGATTCAGATAGAATTGACCAATACCTTCCCCCTTTTCTACAACTAAACTCCAACTGAACATTTCCTAAATATTTGCATCTTTTCTTTGCCTCCCTATTATCGTGCTGGGACTGGAAGTGCCAGAAATCGATCTCTCTCTCTCTTTCTCTCACACACACACACACAAATCTGTACCATTCAAATTGCCAGCTCAGTTTTGAAGACTCAACATTCATCTTTCCCAAGGGGCTGGATCGGCTGGATTTTGAAGCTGCTTGGAACATTCAGGACAGCCCAATGAAGCTGTAGCAAGGCTAAGAAACTGGCCCAAGAAATATAGATTGCCCAGAAAAATCCAAAATTTCCCATGTTATATCAGCAGATGGCTGATATAAATGACAAATGGATATCATTCACTGACAAAGGGCTGTGCAGTGCAGCTGTGCAAAACATTCAAAAGTAAATAGGACAACAGCAAAATCAGAGGGCTACACTTGTTTCAGAATCATGAATGTGGTCTGATTCAGCAAATAGCCCAAAAGGATACATTTTGAGTAAAAATATTTTAGTCAAAATGTTGAGATGTTGGAGGAAATGTGGAGAAAAGAGAAATATAAAACATTCCATTGACCATTATTTCACACACTATTCCTGTGTATTTATCTTACCTACTTTTTGTTTTATTGTTACTTTTTTCTTATTACATATCCTTTTTTCCCTTTCTTTATTAACTTGTGAAACAAATCCTCATTATTATCAAGAAAAAGAGTTTGAAAAGATGTTTTATTATATAAGGATTAGACATTTATATGGCATTTTAATGGAATCTGCAATTACACTAGCTGGATAAAAACTATAAGAATTATGAATCTTCACATTTTAAAATGATCCTTATCTGGTAATAGAAGGAAATTTCTCACACAGCTAGAGATATAATAAGGATTTTATACCTTGACCTGAAACAATATTATTATTATTTTTTCATCATTCTATTTTGGTAGAATTTAAGGACCCCAGTCAGGGATCAGAACCCTATTGTGTTAGGCACTGAACAAAACAATCCACAGAAAGTCCTTGTCCCAGAAAGCTCCCAATCTAAAGTTAAAATGAAATGCAATAGGAGGCTTAAACATTCAGTGACTGTCCAGTGCGAGAGAAAAGATACCTTTCTAAACAGACAATTGGCCTGTTCCAACATGGTGATTCTTAGTTCTTATGCCATCTCAAGGAAGATAGGGAGGGCAGTAATTTAATAATACAGTAATTAGATAGAATTCTTTTCATGGTTGCTCTGAAACTCACCACTGAAATCAATGTAAAAAATCTATGTCTGACTAGCATTTCATGGCTGTCTACATGCTCCACTCAAAACTTCATGATAGCAACAGAGTAAGAGCTTGGATCCTTCTATTATGGCTCCTTATACTGGAGCTAGAGGATGATCTCCATTAATTCTTACCAGTATAGTACCTGTGTTACATGGTGGAGTAGTTCTATATTACTGAGTGGAAGGCAGGTGCAACATACACACATGTAAATGTGTCTTAAATCCTTCAGATAGATTACTTTGTATACTATTTATATACTGTACTCAGTTATATCTTTTTCATTCTTTGAGCCAGATCTGCTGCCCCATCACAAAGTGATGCTAAAGCTACCATATAGGAGCAGCTGAGGATTTCCCTCTGATAGAAGACAGCATACTCAGCTTTATTACAGCTCCTGTTGATCCCATCCAGGGCAGGGTGCATACCAGGACAGGACAGGTGTTCTGGGGGAGGAGGAGGTGAAGCTGGACCTTGATGTACTTTCTTGATTGTCTGCCAGCAGATCTGTCTGAAGGTATGTCTACACTGCAATTAAAAACCTGTGACTGGCCTGCCAGCTGATTCAGGCTTGCAAAATCAGCTTTCAGGGATGTTGAATTGCAGTCTAGACATTTCAGCTTGGACAACCTGAGCATTGGGACTCTCCATCTCATAGGGTGCTAGACCCCAGGCTCCAACCTGAAGTCTACACTGCAATTAAGCAGCCTGTTAGCCAAGCCCTGCAAGCCTGAGTCAGCTGGCCCAGACCAGCCATGGGTGTCTAATTGCAGTGTAGATACACTTTAAAGGACTCTTCTAATAGGTATAAAATGGACTAACCCAGAAGCTACTGCAATTGCACCAAGGACTAGTTCATTCTTTTATACCTACTCCCAGGATTGAAGCAGAAAGGTGGTTTTAATCCAGCTCTACTTCCCCACCCAGCAATAGAAGTCAATACAGCTGAAGTCTCTCTCTCTCTGTTTAAACTCTGGTGTGGCTACTTGATTATTCAGATAATATGTCCTTCTTCTACCCTTCATTTCAGCTCTTTTCCATGTCTTTTGTTTCAATCACCTGAAATATAAAATCCTCCTTTTAATAAAACTATTTTAAAACATGCAAATAAGTACAGTAAATTGATGGCATGGGAGTTGGGTGATAAGATATGGAATTTTACAAAGGTTCCCCACTGTCTCAAAGCAGAAATTAGACAATGACAACGACAAAAAATCCACAGGTTTGCGGCCTTGCTTCTAAATTCTTACTCTCCGATAATTATATGCAATAAGAAAGGAGTGAAGGAAAACAAAAGGAAATCATTGATCCATAAAGTGCAAACAAAAAGAAAACGCATTAGTGAGCATGCGAGTTCAGTATACAAAATAAAAAGTTGTTGCCTGGTTCCATTTCCAAGGAACTAGACATATAATTATATAACATATAATTACTTAGCTTGCAAGTTAGATAGAGGCAGGTCAGTATGTTCCAGTGTTTGCATGAAAGGACTAATGAAATAGGGTCTCTCCACTTGTTCCTTGCTTGGAGAAGGATTTTATGAAATAAAACCCAGTACATACAAGTATATTAATGGTTTTCTGGTTTTCATGGGACAAATATATTCCACAATCAATTTTGTTTCTTTTCTTAATAAAACTGAATGTAATGCTGATGGAACATGTCAGACTGGCAGCCTCAAAGAGTGCGAGTCCTTTGTTTCTCCATAGAGCAGGGAAGATATTAGGAGTAGCAGTGCAAGTTTCCCCCAAACTGCTGCCACCAACATAAACCAATTTTGGTCAGGAGGGACTTTCTGGAAACAAGGAATATAAATATTTCTTCAGTCTTTGGCTTCTCTCCTGAGGAGTCCTTGTTGTTATTTTATTATTTGCATTGTGTGCCAGGATGCTATTGCATAGGTGCTTCAAAAAAAAAGAACACAAAAAGAACAAAAAGATGGTTCCTGCCTCCAAAAACTTTAAATCTAAGTGAACTTGCTTTGTTATGCAGACACCAGTTTCCAGTGGGAACTAGACCAAGCTTGCCAATTCTTCGGTAAGGGTATATGTTTGTGACAGCCATGACTTCTGTGACAAAAGCCATGTCTTTTAGGGTTCTTTCCAAAAAAATTCATGGGATGAGATCCTGGCCTTATTGAAGTCAATGGGAGTTTTTCCATTGGATTCATTGTGGCCAAGATTTCATCCATCGTCTTTGCCACACTGTTCATCTCAATACTGAGCAGGATCCACTCCTGGATTTGACAAATGTGTCTATGTTTCTAGTATAGTGGACCATGGATTTTTACACAGTTTTAAACTATTACTTAAATATCACATTTTATTGTAAAATAAAGAACCATTATTTGCCTTTACTCATAATTATCCATGAAAAAATGTTTAACATCATTTAAGATAGTGTGTCATGAATTCATTGGTCTTTTAAGAAGAAAAATGAAGGGTTTTTTGCATATTTTGCCATGATAAACCCATGACTTTGCATGGTGAACAACTAGTCATATCATAGGTTATCACATAGTAACTTCATTAATTTCCAACAGGTGTCAGATGCAAACCAGTGACCCACAGGTGAAGGACTCTCTATCCCCTTAACCATCACCCTTTGGTAGGATCACTATGAATGTGATGGATCACCAAATCTTTGGGACACTTGGAAGTGTGGCAGTTGTACCACAAACTCAAAGGCAAGTGCTGAAGGTACTGCAAACACTAGGTCCATCTAGGTCCCAGCATCTGGTGGATTTTGACAGTAGATGTCTAATAGAAAGGAATTTTTCACTAAGGCTGAAACAAGAACAACAACCTGCAAAGTTATAAGCAAAAGATTATCCAGTGGGCCAATGGAAGTACACTGACTTACTCCAACTGAGGATCTGGTTCAATAAATACAGGCTAGTCACACTATTTTGGTTTGAACCCAAACTATGGTAACTAATCCTTGTTTTCCAGGAGGTTTGAGAAAATAAATCAGTGGGGGACATAGCACTGCTGTCTGATAAATGATTGAAACACATGAGTGCTTTCACCCCCCAAAATTTATTTTTATTGAGTCTAAAGCACACATTTAAAATAGCAATAGACTAGAGCACCCCAGATACAGTTACCAAAGTCTAAGATGGTGTTGAATGGCCAGCAGCAGATTTCTGGTGGCCAGTCTTCCTCCCAGCTTCTGGGGAGTTGGATGTCAGTCTCCTAGCTCATTGAAATTCTCTCCAAACTTCTCCAAATTATACACTCTAATTAATCTCCTTATAAGTTTCTATATACAAAGCACATAATTCATAATAACCCCTAGTGGGCTAACAATTTTCCTAGCATCAGCAAATGATCACTTCGAATTCTACTTATCAGCAAAGCTTCTCCCAACAAGAAACTCATAATCATAGACATCCAGATGAAAGGTCAGCTATCCACACTCCTTTCCATTCTCACGAATCTATCACATTATCTATCCTTTTTAGCAACACTGTGTTACCCAACGGGTACAGGATTAAATGCTCTCACCTACTTACAGTGCAAGGAAGCCTGGTCTGTGCCTATGGTGGGAAACTCAGCCAAAACTACTGGCTGCTGGTAACATAAGTGCCTTACTCCAGGCTCCACAAACCTCACTCTTTCTCTTCCAGATTAGGAATTTGGATACCCCAGTCCCTAGCTCTCTAAGTGAGTCCTTGGTGCAGAGCAGAGAGAACCTATAGCTAAATCTATGGAAAGAGTTATCCCCCAGAGTTCTGCTCTGGCCCTGGAGCACAGGTCCTGCCAATTCATCTGTACACCCCACTTCATTACACTTGAGTATCCAGCCCTCAACTTTGGGACACATCACTACCCATTGAGCCCAATGATATTGCCAGCTTTCTATCCACCTTATAGTCCATTAATCCAATCCATTCTTCTTTAACTTGCTGGCAAGAATATTGTGGGAGACCGTATCAAAAGCTTTTCTAAAGTCAAGATATCACTTCCACTGCTTTCCCCACATCCACAAAGCCAGTCATCTGATCATAGTAGGCAATCAGGTTGGTCAGGCATGACTTGCCCTTGGTGAATCCATGCTAAATGTTTCTGATCACCTTCATTTCTTTCAAATGTCTCAAAATGGATTGCTTGATGACCTGATCCATGATTTTTCTGGAGAGTGAGTTGAGGCTAACAGGTCTGTAGTTCTCCAGATCCTCCTTCTTCCCTTTTTTGAAGATGGGCACTCTTTTTGCCTTTTTCCAATCATTTTAGACCTCCCCCAATTGCCACAAGTTTTCAAAAATAATGGCCAAATGCTCTGCAATCACATCAGCCAACACCCTCAGCACCCTCGGATGCATTGCATCTGGTCCCATGGAATTGTACATGTCTAGTTTTTCTAAATAGTCCTGAATCTGTTCTTTTACCACTGAGGTCTGTTCACTTCCTCCTCATTCTGTGCTGCCCAGTATCAGTAGAAGCTGATATTGTCTGTGAAGACAGAGGCAAAAAAATCATTGAGTACTTCAACTTTTTCCAAATCATCTGTCACTAGGTTGCCTCTTCCATTCAGTAAGGGGCCCAAACTTTCCACGACCTTCTTCATTTTACTAACATATCTGTAGAAACCCTACTTGTTACCCTTCATTTCCCTTGCTAGCTGCAACTCCATTTGTTGCATGTTGTTGGACTTGTTTAATCCAGACTTCACTGAACTTTAAAGGAGTTCAAATCAATGCTAGGATTTCGAATGAATCCTTTTTTAAATTGAACTGACCCACTCTTTTTCCCAGAATAAAATTTATAGCTGTCCATCTAATTCACTTCTCACAAATTTCCTTCTTGGCACTTCTCATAAGACTTCCCACTTCAAACAGTTTCTGCTCTATCTAGGATGTATGCAGATTGCTTCAGTCTTGTCAAATGGCCTCATAAATAGTCTCTGATGGCCACCAGCATGTTTGTTAGTTGGATGACTGAACTCACACCTCCGCAGAAAACCTATGGTCTAATTATTGACTCCTTAGTCATTCAGGAATTCTGCATGTGGGGCCAACAAATGAGTGACCAGAGCTGATAAATTTAATTATTTATGGGCAGGAAAAGAGTAAAGTGTGTGAGTAAGCAATGGGGAAGGGTTTCAGAACTGAGTAAGGTTAAGAATAAGGCAAGAAACAAGCCAAATGTCCTGCCATAAAAACAAAAAAACAACAAAAAACCACCCCACCACCTTGAATACTCTACAAAATACCAGAATCTGAGAAGGAAAATGTGGAATCATTTAACGGTACTATAGTACCTTCCTCAAGACAACATTTTCTAAATACTAGTCATATAGGAATTCAACTTAGGGCCTGGATGGTGCTTTCAGAATCCAGAAGAGGAAAAATAACTGTGGATTTAAATACTTGAATAGGACTTTGCAAACCTATAAACTCTCTGTGTGGTGGATGTTATTGTAATTGGGCATGTCTGAAACTACTTATGGTCACCTCTGGCTCTCAACAAAATCTGTGAAACCTACTTGCTGTACTGACCTCCCAGAGCTGGTACATGCCTAAAGAGCCCTGTAAGAGAGAGAACAGTTTTTCAAAGCCTTCAAGAGGCATGTGGGACCTCTATGACTATTCGCTTCCTTTATTCCAAAGTTAATCGAAAAAGACAAGAGTGAAGTAACAGAAATGATTATTTTTTGTATCAATTCAACTCCCTGTGAAAACATTTCTAGAGAAAAAAATATGAAAGAATGAGATAAAGTGTCTGTGAGTTATCTGTTTAAAATTCTATCCTTAAAAATAACCCCTAAAAATGCTCTCTTTTTAACCTGTAGTTATACAATGGACTGGAGAAGACAGGATAGTTTACTGAGGGCTTGTCTACACTGCACGGCTCTGTTGATGCAAGGTATGCAAGTTATGTTACATAAGTAACGCAACTGATGTTGACATACCTTATACTGAGTGACTTCATTCTCTTCATTACATTTATGTGGATGGGAGAGACTCTACGATCGACACAGCTGACACTTCTCCTTCCAGTGCAGTACCAGAGTCAATGGGAGGAGCAACTGGCAATTGATTGAGCTTGACTTCACCAGACCTACTCAATCAATACCACTGCATTGATGGCTGCGGTGCTGACAGAGCCGCCCAGTGTAAACAAGCCCTGAGTCAATATTTTGCAGTTTGGAAAGCACCGTGCAAATAATTTCCATTTTAAAATAAAGAAAGAAACGAAAAAACATGCATGAAACCATGATAAATCTTAGTGTTTTATATTAAAAAATGCTCCTATCTTCATCCCCAATCCTTCAATGAGTTTTGGGCAAGTGTGGAGCAGTTACTTTTGTTATATAGAGATGTGAGGTATAGCTTTGGAGACAAAGGCCTTTGTCTGTTTCCAAAGGTAGGGCCCCGAACAGTAGGGGCAGATTACAGAGACAGTTTACAGTGGACTCTGCTTTCTGTGTCAAGTAATGCTTTAATCAAAGTCACATAATTTTTAACTAAAAGCTCTCCTTATGGTAATGAACAATGCACTTCAGCAGGGCTCCATGAAGGCTGAAGTGTTTGTCTGCGTGGATGTGGTATCAGGTTCTGAGCCCAGGAAAAGATTTCTCTAACTATCTTTCTATCTGTGCAGAGTTTTAGGCAGGGTAGTAGTTACTCAGGTCCTTAAAGGCTAAGGAAAGAACACAACTGCTATCATTAATTTATTCTGGGGAAAAATCTTGATGTCTCTTGTGGTTTCAGGGAGAGCTTTACTTCTTTTCCCAACCCAACCCCACCCCTCACTCCAGAAAAAAAGGTGTAATTACAGTTTGGTTGTTGTCTCTGCTCATAAAAGGTGCTTCTGAGTGTGGAAGAACCTGTCTGGAACCAGTAATATTATGCATTTGTTTACAGTACAGTACCTCTGCAGAGCACCGCTAGATAGACATTCTTTGAGCTCTTCTAATACCTGGTCTAGAAGGAACTGGAGGTGGCGGAAGGGAGAATGATATTTAGTTTCTTTACCCATGAAGTCGGGACAAATTGGGGGCATTGAGAAAAAAGTGTTTTCTCTGGGTTTTGCTTGGAAACAAAACTTTCATGGCTAATTATTTTAAGTGAATGGGGAAAATCTATTTTAATTCAGAACTATTTAAATGTCTGCTTTTTAATCCTAATTTCCTCCTCCCAAAATTTATATAAGAAATTATCTTTTCCATTTCTTCACCACCTCATCCCACATACACCACTAAAGAAACATGGCTCCAGCTTCAAAGATCTCTTTTTGGCATTCAAAAATTCAGTCAGTTAGGAAACAGCATAAAATCTCAGAAATATTCCAGTATGATTTTGGCTTTTTCAGCATTGGCTATTTAAATCATGTTCAAATCCAGGTGACCCAGGAACTGTGTTTAAGAACTGTGTTTTTACATTTTTATCCTACAAGCACAGATAGGATCAAAGGGCTATGATTGGCATCTGAAGATTCCCAGCTAGCATTATCTAAAACAGTCAGAATATTTCAAGCCCCTTTCTTCCTGTGTAAAATAATCCTGAAGTTGTCACATGTTAAGTGGGCAATATCTGGATGCATGGATAAAAGCACACAGCTGTCTTGTACAATTTACTAATCCATTTCCCTGCCTATACCTGGGGCCAATTTTTTGTTTTGTTTTTTGATTCTCTCTGCCCCACACACACACCTCTCACTCATATATATAGCTTCGTCATTTTAAAATATTTTTAAATGGTGTTCACTTTTTTAGCTGTCCCAATAAATCCACTCTAAATTCCTCATGCTTATAACTGCAGTAGCTGTTCAACTATTAGATTAATAGTTCACTGAATAGATAAATTCCAAATACAGATGCTTTAAAAAGCAAATCAATAGAGGGATATTTGAAATTAGAGAGAAGTACCAAGTTATTTTTTTCTTTTGTTTCTTCACTTGAGTTTTCTTCAATATATTTATTTTTCATCAAAGTTAAACAAAGCCAAAGTTAAAGAGTGAAATGCTGTTGTTATTGGATTACAAAACAATAATATTGGGCAGGTGTACACTGCCAACAAAATTCGGTAGCAGTCGACGGGAGTGACACAAGCTATGCGGAGTACCTTTCCGATTTACAAAGGAAAAATATCCATCTATGTGACATATTATTCTTACATATTATGTATTTTTTATTTATTTATTTATTTATTTATTTATTTTTAACAAATCCCATCAATGGCTACGTACACACTGATACCTCCCAAAAAGTGTAGGGCTGAATCAACAGGAATGCATTTCCCGTCGGTGCAGCGCAGCCGAGATGGCTCACTAAAGAGAAGTTATGAAGTCAACAGGAGTTACACAAGCTAGAGTAACTTCCCTTTAGTGTGCCATTTCTTTGCTTTATTGGAGGTGGTTTTATTATATAGACTTCTGGATCAATTTAGCGTGTCTTCAATGCCACTCAGTCAATCCAGATAAATCGATCTGACAGTGGCAGATTTGCTGCTGTCGGTATGTACATAGCCATTGATGGGATTTGTTGTTAAAAATAATATGCTAAATAATATGTAACAATAATATGTCACATAAATGGATGTTTTTCCTTTGTAAATCGCAAAGTGCTTTATAAAGGTGGATAAATATAAACATGGAAAATTGAAGAACAGAAATATAAAGTAATTTGTCAAGAGTTCTATAGCTTGTCAGTGACAGAGCTGGGAGTTAAAGTCAAAAGTGAAATTTATGCTGTTTCTCTTAGAGCCTGTCTAAGGTAGATCGACGCTAAAAAAGCTGTAGCAAAGCAGATGCAGTGCTTCAGTGAAGATGCTCCCTATGCCAACGGGAGAGCTTCTGCTTTCAGTGTAGTTAATCCACCTCCATGAGAGGCAGTCGCTGTTTTGATGGGAGAAGCCCTAGTACTAACATAGCGCTGTCTATGCCAGGGATTAGGTCAATTTAAGTACATCACCACAGGGTGTGTTTTTTTCATATTCCTGAGCAATGTAGTTATACGAATGCAAGTTTGTAGGATAGATCTGGCCTAAGAGAAGCTGTACATTATTGTTAAAGCAGTACAACTCCCCTACTGAGGATGCATTTATATCGACATAGAGGTGCTTTATACTGGTATTGCTTTTCCCATATGCGAAGGGGAATAAATTACTTGGGATATGACAAGTTTTATATTGATATGACTTCATCCCCAATAGGGATTGTGCCAGTGTAACCATTCCAGAAAAACAAATCATACTCCTAACTGAAATAGTTATACTGGGACAAACTCTGTTTTTAGACTAGGTCACACCCCCTCGCTACACACCACAAGGCTGTTGATAGTCAGTCCTATGGTCATTTCACATTATCCAAGTGAATATATGTAATCAAATCTCATATTTCAGGACATAAATTGACCCACCTGCAGGAGTCTGGATGGACTTCTGTTCCCCTACACCACTACTACCACCCAGTAGCAGCATTGCAAAATAAGCTATGTATATTATGGGAGGTGGGGGGTCATCATGTCCATCTTATGCATCTGGTGTTGGACAGTGCTGGAGGTAGCATGCCAGATTAAATGGGCCTACATTCTGAGCCATTATTCCATTTTCCTGAACAGTGATTCTCATTATAAGATCTGGACAGAAAAGTAGGGTTGGGGTGATGTTGTCTTTGGAAAAAAATTGCTGACTCTCTGAACTACCTTTCCAGTGCCTATGTCTGTGTGTTTTAATGTCTGTATAGTTCCTGTAATTCCTGCCAGTCTATATGAGATGGGCTGCCAATTAATTCCTAACTTTCACTTTATCATTTAATTACGTCATTCCCAAACTCCTTAAATTCTTATGCCTACGGTTGCCAAGTCTCTGTGCGTGCAGTCCTTTAATTCACAGAGCCATTCCCGTTATTTTCAGTAAGCATCTAGGAAAGGTGTCTCATGCCCAATATTTCACTGACACATTCCTTTGCTTAGGCATAGGTTATATTGTAGCAATGGGAGAACTGGTTCAGTTAAATTAAGAATTGAACAAAATCTTGACCATAATTGGAACCCAACGGAACCCAAAACAACTGTAAAATTTGGAAAGGTTTAGCCAACTTGAAAAAAAAGAAATCTCTGGATATATCTATAAATATTAATATTATTGATATTTATTTGTATTCCATTAGCATCTGCATCTCTGCTCAAAATCTAAAGGAGAAAAGAAGCATATCAAGAAATACCAAGAGAAAGTATATTCTGATGGTATTTCTTTCATTACTGCAATGAGACTATATGAGAAATCTCAAGGGAAAATCTGTTCTTAAGAGATTTCCTGCCCATATTCCATTCCATTTCAGATACATTTCATTAATGTTCAGGTTAACTAAACCACCCTGCTAAATGTTTAGCGCTGAGATGAGGCCAACTCAAACCCTATATCTGAACCAATACTGGGAAAGTTCAAATATGCCTCTAAACATCATATTTAGCCCCATGCTCTATACCTGGCCAAAATGGAATGAGGATCTGAACACCAGGGAATACACCTGACTGAAAACAGGACAATATCAATATTGTGACAATATCAATTATCCCCCCCTCTCCTATTATTGGGCAAAAATCAAAATTTCTAAGAAAAATTGCATCAAGAATTGAAAAAAAAATTAACAAGCAGCTCCATATTTTTAATCAGCCTACTTGTTGGCTAGAATGACACTGTTCTCAGCGTGGCTTAGTCCTTATTTTACGCCAAAGAGTTCAAATCCAAATAAGGATGATTCCTGTTTCACATAGATCTGAAGGAACACAATCTCTCCATGGTTTATTTGGTCATTTTAGATAGGACTAAACTATGAAGAACTGAATTCTAAAACCATGGTTCAGGTCTGTCTTTTAAAAGCAACTGTAAGGAACTTCGAGAGGAAGCTATTTTCAGTGCACACCAACCTTGTACTGGTCCCACAAAACCCAAGAATAATTCACAAATGCATAGATGGAGGACACTCCTGTAATACTGGTAATGCTGACCATTAAAACCATCTTTGTACTTTTCTAGCAAGAAGAGTGTTGAAACATGACTTTGGCTAACCCAGTTTGAATGTAATGCAGACCGAGCTTTAGCTATAAAGGGCCAGATCCTTAGCTGGTGTAAACTGAAGTAAATTGACTTCAGTGAAGTTAATGGAGCTACAACAATTTACACACTTGAAGATCTAGCCCATAGTTGTAATACATAATCTCTGTCTTCTGGGAGGACTACATTATATTGGAAGGACAATACCACAATGTCTTCAAATGCAGCTTTGTTACACAAAACCCAATAAACAGATTTTTAAAATAAACAGGATAGGGAAAGAGCTGGCAGTGATGAGATTTGACATGATTTTAAATGTGATATTTGACTGTGCTGACCTTCCTCATAAATCACCAGGATAAGCACTTTAAGGAACTGATTGCAGTTTAGAACATTACCCAAAGGAAATGGTACAAATGTTCTGTAAGTAGTTATTGGAAAGCTGAAATAACATGTTACTCAAACCATATAAAAACACTCACACTATAATGTTAAAGCAGTATTTTTTTTAGGCAAACAAGTATTCAAATTACCTCATGTATTTTCCTCCCAGTTTGTAAAAATGTACCAAGGCACCCTTTAATCGGTTACTGTAAGGCTCTGTGGACACACTATGGGGTAGATCCTCACCTCCTGTAAATGGTGCCATTAATGGAGATATGACCATTTCCATGAGGTGTGTATCTGCCCTATAGATTTTGCTGGATTCTAGTGGTATGTTTTGGCAAATTCTCAGGATGGCTGATGATTTGTTTGAACAATAACTGAATAATAACAATACTCTGCATTTCTATATTTCACCTCACCCAAGGATCCCAATGTGCTGTCAGCTTCCCTACAAAGTGGATAGAGGATGTCCTATCAGAACTGTCTGCCATATGGATAATCGGATGCACAAAGAAGTTAAAGTGGTTTGCATGTCACAGAGAGCCAATAGCAGAATCAGGGAACAGAACTCAGAAATGTCAAGTACTTGATAATGCTTTTATAACCACCATCCAGACACACACACACACACACACACACACACACACACACACACACACACA
>ML675611.1:34248057-34344474 GCA_007922155.1 Mesoclemmys tuberculata
ACACACACACACACACACACACACACACACACACACACACACACACACACACACACACACACACAGAGAGTATATACATAATACAAAAGAATGATATTAAAATCCTCCACTGCTAATGTTACAGTGAATCAATCAAATAGACATGGATGGGTACCTCCTATAATCATGCACTAGTGAAAAGGGGAAGAAAAAAGATGAATACTATTGTCATGCTCATCCTCCCGTTATGTGATATTATTCCATTCTGGTTTATCTTTAAATGATTTGCCATGGATTAAGTTAACAAGTAACTATAAACATTGGCAGAAGAGATTTGTGTAAGGAAGCAGTAGAAAGAGAAGGCAGCACAGAGTGCCAGAAGGAGACAGACTAACGATGTTTGTTTGGGTTTTGTGTTTGTTTTTTTCTTTTTCCCTCTGAATTTTATTTAATTATTTACTCCTTTCCCCCATTCTTACTTCACACCTTCCTTTCTTGTTGTTTAACCATACCTGCAGACAACATCAAAGCTATGATCCCACCATGAGGTTCCAGTTTATGAACCAACCTCCTGCCATTGCATCCTCCTCAACAGAAACATGGCTGACTCCCTTTGCTCTTTCAGCAGTTTGAACAGTTTCTTCTTCCTAAAGGGCAATCCTATTACTAGCAGATAAGGCCAGGGTAGCCTAAGGGGTTGCAAACTGTGTTTGAGATACAATACATTACAGATTGTATCCCAAAGTATTTTCCAATTCAAATGCAATAATTCAGTAAAAAAGGTAAACAATTATAAGAACAGAGGAAGAGAGAAATATTGAGATTCAGGCAAGAGAGGGGGAAAATTTACACATTTTCAGATAAGATGTAGAAAGAGATTCATGAATTTATACAGTTAAGGCCAGAAAGGATCATTAGATCATCTAACCTGATCTCCTGTATATCACAGGCAATTACACTCCACCCAGTTACCCCAAAAAAGTGAGCCCAAAAATGTTTGTGTGTGTTTGGCAAAAGCATGTCTTCCGAAAAGGCATCCAATTTTGTTACGAAGAATCAAGAGATGGAGAATCCACCACTTCCTTTAGTAGTTTATTCCAACAGTCAATCATTCTCCCTGTTAACAACAGTTTTGTCTAAATTTATGGGATGGGATTTGTCTGGCTTCAGCTTCCAGCCATTGGTTCTTTTATGTCTATCTCTCCTCTATCAGGAGCCCTTTAGTTCATGGTATTTTCTCCCCAAGAAGATAGTCATACAGTGCAATCAAGTTACCTTTCAATTTTCTTTTTGGTAAATTAACAGATTGAGCTCTTTATGTTTCTCATTGTCAGGCATTTTCTCTCAACCTCAGATCATTTTTGTGATTCATTACTGTACCCGCTTCAATTTTTCAGCATCCTTTTAAAAATGTGGACGCCAGAACGGTATGGAGTATTGCAGTATTGGTTTCATCAGTGCTGTATCTATATACAATTTCAAGATTGTTACTTAATGTGTCACTCTGAATCCTAGCATATCTGTTGAGTCAGTGAGAAGCAATGGAAACATCTACAAGCATGGCTGAGAGCTCTTATTGTTTAGATATCACCAGGTTTAACCGTGACTGGGATTCACGGTCAATTACTGATCATTTTTTAAGTTCTCAAACATTTGGCTTCACAAATTAGCTGTGTGCTATATAAGATATAAGCAAGATATATATTTATGCCATGCAAGAGTTCTAGACTATTGTGATATCAGAGATAATCAGTCAGTCTCCACCCTTACTCTACAGCTAATTTGCTAGCAACAGTTTCATTGGTTGTGTGGTGGAGACTGCCGAGGTGGTATATTACTTGTCCCAGTTGCCATACTTATACAACATCATGGTCTTTCATTTATTATTGCAGAGAAAAACTTACCTCCTTACCCCTACTCACCTCTTCCCTACATACAAAAATTGCATTGGCCCTTCTCCCACAGCATCACACTGACGATCATGCTGAATTGCCTTTCCAGTAGGACCCCTAAATCCTTCTCAGAGTCATTACTTTCCAGGATACAGTCCCCACTCTCTAGCTATGACCTGCATTCCTTTTCCCTAGATATATAATTTTTGCATTTGGGCTTTAATGAATACATTTTGTTTGAAAGGGGACATCTTACCAAGCAAGTCAGATCGTTTTGTATGAACTCCCTGTCCTCATTGTAATTTCCCACTCTGTCAATCTTTTTGTGTCATCTGCAAATTATATCAGTAGAGATTTTATATTTACTTGTAAATTATTGATAAAAATATTGACTGGTATCTCGCCTAGTACCATCCGTAAGGGACCCCATTAGAAACACCTCTTTTCGATGATGATTCCCCATTGACAACTATTTTTAAATATCTCTCATTTAGCCAGTTGTTCTTCATCCATTTAATGTGAATTTATTGATATTGCAATAGCGCAATTTTTTAAAATCAGACTGGTATGCCGTACTAAGTTAAAGGCCTTAGAAAACTTTCCATGGTATCTACAAAGTTATTTCTATCAAACATACTTGTAATCACCTCAAAAAAAGAAATCAGTTTATTAGACATATTTTCTTTAAAACTATGTTAATCGGTGTTAATTTTATTCCTATCCTTTAAATTTCTATCACCTGAATTCCATATCAGCTTTTCCATCATTTTCCCCTAAATTTCTGTCATGCTCCTGGACCAACAGTTATCTAAGTCATTCCACTTGCCTTTTTTGGATATTGACAAAATGTTATCATTCTTCCAGTCTTTTCAATAATATTCCAGTTTATTCATAATTAATATCAGCAGACAAGTGATTTGCCAACTCTTTGAGGACTCTTGAGTGTAAGTGATCTGGGCCTACTGATTTAAAGTTATTTATCCTCAGTAGATGTGTTTAACATCCCCTTTGGTTACTAATTGATTGGAAAGTACTTCATGATCCTTATACAATATGAATACATCATCCTGCTTCTTTCCAAATACAGAAAGAAATATAAACACCTCCATCTTTTCTGTATTATTATTATTAACAATATTACTATTTCCACCTTATAATAAGCCTATACTATTATTATGATTTCTTTTATTCCTAATTCATTTAAAAACCCTTACTGTTTTTATGCCTGCCAGCTATGGACTTTTCCCAGATGGCCTTAGTTTTCCTTATCAATTTTCTGCACTTCAAAACTTCTAATTTATAAATTGCTAGCTATTTCCCTTTTTTCCATTTTTTAAATATTGGTTTTATGTTTCTAATTGCTGCCTTCACTTCATCATTGAACCAGGATGATTTTTAGTCAAAATTGTCCTCTTTTTTGATAAAGATGAAGAGTGGATACAGCAAGAAGATACAGGATTGACGTTCTAGGTGGGAAGAGGGGAAGAGGAGAAGACTTTCACATTATATCTTAGAGCCAGTAGAAATTTTTCAAATGTTGACATAAATTTTTTCCTCTAAATTTTGAAAGTCAGTAACAATTTTAAAAAGAGGTATTGAGCTGGTCAAAATATTTGATTAAAATTAAAAATGTCAGAAACCAGCATCATTTTTAAAGTGATTTTTCATGCTATTTTGACAAGTGCTGCTATGAGGGAGAGAGAACATTTGTACATTTGAAGTAACATCCTGAACCCACTGAAGTCAATGACAAAACTCCCATTGAATTCAATGGGGCCAGGATATTGTGTGGGGCCAGGATATTGCTGTGAGGTTAATTTCTGAGTAGATACTTACTTCTTCCCCACCAAGAGTATTTTTGATTCCTACAGGACTGCAAACTCTGATTTTCTGATGCTTTGGTAGGGGAGAGGGAAATGGATCTCCTTAATGATCACTGTCTCAAGGGTGAAGTTTCAGAAGTTGCCATGAAATTCAAGGTTTTCTTCTAAGCACACTGTGGCCAATTTTCAGTGCACTGGTAAATGTTAATGATTCTCCTCTGCTTGGTTGCTATGTTCTTCAATATCCCAGTCTGACTAGACTATAAAAAGACTGGATCCAATTTAAAAACTACCAAATAGGATGTGCTGGAAACCCAAGTCCTATTTATCTACCAAATCATATGCACTTAGGTCAGCAATGGAGCAAGCTTCATCCACACAGTCCTGGCAATGTCGTCTAATCTGGAGGGACCACCTTCCAGGGGTAGAAAAGGGCTCATTCTCAATAGTCCTAATATAATCCTATGCCCTTCTGATGCTACTGCCAGCAACAGACCACTTTGGTGTAATCATTTTTGATGACTCACTACTGACCGGAGCCACATATGAACACCCAATCCCCAGATATGAGGGTGTGTATCCCTTTGTGATTCCTTTGAGGTGCCCAGTCTCCTTATTGCTAATCAGCTCAAACATGTTTGTTTGTTTGTTGATGTGTTTTAAATGGAGACCTGAAGACAAATTGAAAATTTAGGAAACTCATGCATAAGGCAGGAAAACACCTTATAAAAAACTTTTAAGCTTTTTATATTAAATAAATAACTCCAGACCAATATTCAGTAAATAGCAAATTGAACTGCAAAAGCCCTATTTGTCAGGTGATCTATTCAACCCTTCAGCTCATGTTCTGAGCATACACAGTCTACAGAAACAGTATAATTAATTAATACAACACATTGCAAGGGCACAGGTTCCTGTGCTGGTTAACATTATCAAGAGACCATTATTTTTTATAAAGTGAATTTATTTATTTTTTTCTGCTTAAATTGAGTGGCAGTAAGGCCTGACTGCTATAAACACAGTGTCAAATATAATGCTTTTCCCATTGCTTCGGGGGAAAAGTCAAAAGACAGATGGAAAAAGCAAGTGGCAGAATGGTGTTTCTGTCATAATTATGTTTTATGCAGACATGACTCTATGTCCATAATAATCGACAGTCTGTTTAGACATTTAGCAAACCAACAGTCAAATGTACTTTGCAGGGTGTGATTTTTTTTTTATTATTATTTCATGACTTGTAGAAACTGGGTTTGAATTCCTGCTAAATTCAACGGGAGGATAATAAAACATTTTTTCTTCCACACCAAAGCAAAAATGACTTTTTTCTATCCTGCAGAATGCACTGAACTGCCAAGAAAGCAATACACTGAAGAAAGGAGGCTGGAACAGGAAGGAGTGAGATGGAGCTCATAAAGCTCCGAAGAAGGAATGGGCAAACTGATTCATATATACCTAGAAGTAACCCCTCCCTCCATGCTACCATTGCCACAGAAGTGTCATCCAAAAGTTAAACAAAAACTTTGAGGTTTAAAAGAGATTTTTTTAAATGTTTGATATCTTTATTTTTATTCCTCTGATTTCCTAGTCACAACTTAGACAGGAAGGGGAAGTAACCAGGTACAGGAAGACATCCTAGAGACATTCAAGGAGATTCCATTAGAATCTTTTGTCTGTCCTCTTTAGCTTCTGTTCTCTTCTATTACTTTTAGTTGGCAGCCCATTAGACCCAGGAACCAGAATAGACCAATAAGGGGTAGCTGTGTTGCAGACAAAAGTTGTATTGCTTTAACTATACCAGAATAGTTCAAGCAGTACAATACCCACAGTGTGGATGAAGTTATATGGTATAAAGTTGGAAATAAGCAATACTAATATAATTGTGTCTACATCACATCCCATCTGAAATAGTTATACTAGGGGAAAAAATTGTGTAAACTGGAAGGATCTGATAATTTTCAATTGGAATTCCTTTTGAACCCTTTATTTCTAGATTAAACAAAATCTAGGGAGTAACAGATCTCCAGTCCAATTTAAAAGAGCATGTTCTTGGGGGCTGTTGGACTATTCTGTAGCTCGTCTCTGTGCCTGAGAGAAGATTGCTATGCCCACCAAGCCAACAAGACTACAGGGTAAAATATATACACAATACTACATTTCCCACAAAGACACATCTGCAATGGGGAAGCACCTTTTATAGGGAGGTCCAAAAGCAACTGGAAGACAGCATAGGCATCTTAGCAACAAAACCCAGCTGCCATGGTGTGAAGGTAGCTAAGGGGGTGCCCAGAGCCTCTACCGCCATGTTGTGTCTCCCCAGTATGAGTATGAGTGTGAGCTGAGGAGTAGGGGGTATGAGTAGAGCTGGTTGGCAATTTTCAACAAATTGAAATTTGCTGAAATATGCTGTTTTATTGAGTCAAAATATTTTGCAGAGACACATTCCATTTGATGAAGTTGAAACATCTGATGAAGTTTCAGGTCCAGGGATCCCTTGTCACTTCTGATGAGAGAGCAATCCTAATACAAACCTTCTATTTCAACACAATTGTGTGTAGTTAAAAATCAGAAAGTTTTTAGCTTTAATCCAATGAGAAATGAAAACAAATTTTCAAAACCTCAAAAGTTGTTTCAAAATGGACTTTCCTCCAAACACCTCTAGTTATGACTGTCACTGCCTGTATATGTGTGTGTGAGTGTGTAAGCACAGCAGAAGTTAGAGACAATTCCAAATATATGTCTTTACCCAGGAGAGGACTATGTAAAAGCTGAACAAACTCACATTGTAAAAACTGAGTAAGAATAACAACATTCAAGCTCTGAAGAGCAGAGACAAAGCTGCCTTGAGCCTCCAGGTGGACTGAATCAAACCATGGTTCCCTTGCATTCCAACCATGTCTTTTATTGTGTGTATATCAAAGATATATCTCAGGAACACTTTACCACAAGTGGTTGATCATTACTAATTCCTCTGGTATTCATTGTATGGCAACAACTTTAATCGTGATGACCTAATTTGGGTTTAAATGTGGGATTACTTACTGTGCTGGAAAGGCAGGATCACTAGTGATGATATGTTCAGGACGGTGCAGTAGCGTCTGCAGTATTATGTTCCAGGCTAAGAGTCTTTTCAATGATTCAGTCACAAAACTGTTCTCTGCTCTGAATCTTCACTTGGTGGAAATATTTTTTTTTTCCAGAACTTTATATTTTAGTTTCTAAACTGCTTTTAAAATATTAAAGTTGCAATAAGGATTGTAATTTCAAAGCACCTTTTCCGTTTCTAGGGAACAAATTAATATTGTAAATTTCTGGTCTGTGTTGTGGCCTAATAGAGAAATGTCTACTTTGCATAAACAGTTTGTTGGTTCAGGTTTTTTTATCCAACAGAAAATTTCTGAGCATATTTAAGAAGTAGTTACTATGCAAGTGATCTAGTGCAACTGTGCAGAATCAATGTACCTAGGTAACTGACGCAATATTATAAAACAAGCAGAACTAAAAATAAACTAGTAGCCTACTGGTTGTAAGCTGCTAGGAAAAGGCTGGTACTAAATAAAATTCAACAGCAGTGAAGCCCAGTGTTTTACAGATGGGGGGGAGAATTAGGGAAAATAGTCTAAATTTTATGAATTCAATAGTAATTTCTGATGATTAGAGCAAGAAAGGCAAAGTCAGGACTTAAGATTTCTATTCTTCACCTGCTACCAACTTGTATTAAAAAAATAAAAACATTTTGGAAAGTTTGGGGGCTTTTGTTTTCCAGCAACTACATCTTAACATGTTGGCCTTAAATCTCAGTTTACTTAATACTTTCTGTACATGAATCCCAGTGTAGATTAAACAATATTAGGAAGGCACTTTGAGACATTTAGATCTGAGGCACCATGCACAAATTATTCTTTATTAATTTTGAGTGGAGATAGTTTCTATCTGGCTTTTCTTTGTCATTAATGGCCCAAATTCATCTGTGGCTCTGACTCCTTTGTGATAGTCCAATGATACCAAGTAGACAGACAGCTGAGTTCAAGATTGTTTTGCAGCATTGGAGCAGCACAGAGCAGACAAGGTATATATCTGAATCTGTTCCAATCACTTTACTTTGGGCCTTCAGATTTTCCCAGCCAGTCATGAACTACGAGGAAATGCCCCTCCTCCTAGGTCATTATTCCTCAAGTATAAGCAGAATGGAAAGCCGGGAGATAAATCAAACCATTCGATATTGTGATATTGAGGCCCATTTATACCATAGTCCATTTACACTACCGTTGGAATGTAAATAGGCCTTAAGGTGGGTATAAATACAATTTAGGGATTGCTCAGTGATCTATAATTGGGACACAGCCTCTGATTCACTTACTCAGTATAATTAAAATATAATACATTTAAAATAGACATGGGTCCAAACCAATAATCTGGATCTGAACACCCCAGAGCTTTGGGACTGGGGATAAGATTGTTGGAAATCCAGGTCTAGATTTGACAGCTGAGACTTACTCCTGTTTAACAGATATGTAAGAAGGCCTTCATTTTTATGCAACACATAATTAAACTGTGGAATTCACGGGCAACTAACTTAGGAAATTCCACGCTGCCAGGAATAAAAAGTGTTGTATGCTGTATTGTAGCCATGTCATTCCCAGGATATTAGAGAGACAAAGTGAGTAAGGTAATGTCTTTTATTGGACAAAGTGCTGTTGATGAGAGAGACAAGCTTTTGAGATACTCAGAGCACTTCTTCAGGTCTGGGAAAGGTACTTAGACTGTCACAGCATTCACTGTGAATGGGCCCTTAGAATCTGCTCTAACTGCTTACATTTAGCTACTATCTGTTCAATCTTATGTTTAGCTGTGACACTCTCGGCATGTCTACACCACAATTAAAAACCTGCAGTTGGCCCATGCCAGTTGACTCAGGATGGGTGAAGGGGCTGTTTAATTGCAGTGTAGAAGTTTGGGCTTGGGCAGAAGCCTGGACTCTAGGACCCTGCAATGTGGGAAGGTCCCAGAGCTCTGGCTGCAGCCTGAGTCCGAACATCTGCACTGCAATTAAACAGACCTTTAGCCTGAGCCCTGCAAGCCACAGTCACGCCACAGGTGACTAATTGCAGTGTACATAGACCCTCTGAGTGCCTTTCCCAGACCTGAAGAAGAGCTCTGTGGAGCTCAAAAGTTTGTCTCTCTCTCCAACAGAAATTGGTCCCTTAAAATATATTACCTCAGCCACCTTATCTCAAGAATAAAAATGCATCTGGAGTTACAGCATAGCACACTTACTAAATTATCACACATGTTATAAATCCACATGCTTCAGCTTACTATTAGGGGGTGAAAAGGTACACATGTACTCTCAAGGTTACAGAACTGCACAATAATTTGTATTATGGAGGTATCTATTTGATTTAATGAAATATCTATTTTTGATCTCTTTAAGGGACAGGGTCATGGACTAGATGAGTTATTGGCTCATATCTGACATGGCAATTTCTTTGTTACATATTCATTCTATTCATAGAAGGTTTGACACGGATCCAGGTTTTGGTGTGCAACGTATGCTAATTATTGATTATAACTGGCACAGACATAAGAAAATGTTTTCAACTCAACAGGCACAAACACTGTTTCACCAATGTAACAAATGTAGTTCAGAAACCCCTTACAGGCTTGTGAAGATTTTTTTTCTGCATGATGCAAGCATAGTTGCGGCAGTTCATTAATTCAAACAAAAACAAAGTTTGCCTTGTAGACACAAAGAGACGATCTGAATGCTGACCTCTGCTCACTGGGAACAGAATTCTCAGGCATATTTATTTGTCTCTAACAAAATTAAGTGTATGGGGAAATTAAAGGTCCATTTTGAAATGTAAGGGTTTCCACTTGACTCTGGAGATCCTCAATCACAATCTGAGTTGCATCAATGTATCATTGTAAACAATACCACGAATAAATGCATACATGGCTGGTAAGAAGTGCAATAAATTTATACTAAACCACGTACTCTTCTGCTATAGTTGCCAGACGTCTGTCGTGAGGGATGTGGTAAGTCTTAAGAAAGATAGTTTATAGTGGTCCAAGAGGCCATGAACTAAGAATTAAGAAAAGTAAAAAAAATATTAATTGAATATTAAGAAAAGTTTTCTGAGCTTTATTTAGCCTTGGAATTTTCTCTTCCAGGATATCAGAGAAACTTCATCATCTGAATCATTTAAAATTAGATTGGGAAAAGCACTGAATATTGACTCTCAGGAATAAAGCTGAATTGACAGTGGGGAATAATCTAAAATACACAACAGTTTTTTTCTCAGCTTTAATTTCTATGATTTCTGGGATGACCAATCCCAATTTCTGGCAGCTTCCTACAAGCTCAACCTACAAGACAAAAATAACCTAGGGACAGGTAAACTGATATGTCTAATATAGAAACTACTCAGAAGCATCACCTAAGACGTGAACTAAACCCTGAACCGAACATTTCAAATTCAAGGTCTTCTTTCATTAATTAAAAAAACTAGAGCAAATATCCATGCCATAGCTAATCAGCTAGTGATTTTATTTTCATTACCTTTGTCCTCTGTGTCCCCTTCCCTCCTGTTGGGTGTCACACTCACTGTTGAGCTTTCTTTTCTTCAAATTGGGCTGTGATCCTACAACTTCTTGCATGTAGGAGACTGCTGCACCTAGGCACAACAATTTGCCACACACAAGAAGTTGCAGGACTGGGGCCTTAAACTGCAAACTCTTAAGGGTACACACCCTATTTACCTATGTGTTTGTACAGTATTGAGCACAATGGAGCCCTTGTGTCTTGATGGTGGATTTTGGATGTTACCGTAAATAATTACAATGCAGTAACAGCATTTTGTGGCTGTTTCTGCACCGCCAGTTACCGGAAGTTTTTTTCTGTATCAAACTCATGCCACATTTTTACAGTCTGGCTTTAGAAATGCAGTAAGGATCAGAGCCAGGAATGGAATTAGGTGTTGCAATGCTGATCACCACAGAGCCTAACTTTTAGGCACCTAGAAAATCACAGGAACACCCCTGTGATCCACAATGTTGAGTTAAGTGCTTAGGCGCCTGATACAATGAATGGGGAAAGACAGACACCTTAAACTGTGATCCACAAAAGATGGCATACTGGGTATGGAGTCCTCTAACCTAGTTAATGAAAGATGCCGAAGAGGGGTGTATGCTAAGCTCCACCCCTGTCTTGGAGAATGGTGCCTAAATCTGGACTGCAGGGAGCGGTATTTATCTCTGATTAGTGATTCACAAACAAATCAGGTGATTTAGACACATAAGGTGTTCCTTGTAGGAATGAATTAGGTACCTGCCTCACTCCACACAAAATGGCCAGAAGAGGAGGAGAAGGAGATGATGCCTACCTTATAACTTATAGCCCAGTGGTTAGAACATTCACCTGGGATGTGGAGACTCAGGTTCAGTCTGGCAGAGATGGGGAAAACAGATTCAAAGTGGAGGTTTCCCATGTCTCAGGAGAGTGCTTGAACCACTGAACTATGGGATATTCTCACCTGGAGCTCG
Organism: Mesoclemmys tuberculata; assembly: GCA_007922155.1. Taxonomy (NCBI): domain Eukaryota; kingdom Metazoa; phylum Chordata; order Testudines; family Chelidae; genus Mesoclemmys; species Mesoclemmys tuberculata. The sequence goes on from ML675611.1 coordinate 34,259,294, forward strand.
CTCGATCTCTCATGTTGAAGCTGTTCCACTGTGGATAAATAATGAAAGAGTGTTAGAGCTGGGGTCTCCCATGTCCTAGATGGGTTCCCTAACCAATAGACTACAAAGTCATTCTCGCATACTTGCTTTCTGTCTCTGGCCCAATGACTCTTTGACACTATTCTCCACAGTTGGTGATTTTTTTAGCTGAAAGTAATTAAGACACAGAAAGCACAGCTGCCTCTGGCATTCTGAAGCTGCCCATGTGTGTATACTGCTAGTTTGTTCACTACAGTGGTGCCACCTGAACTCACTGTGGGGTGGTGTGGGAAAATGTTCTGTTATGGAGGAAGAAATAAAGAATCCATCTCTAGAATCTTTGGGAAAGGATTGAAGAGTATCTTTGAACATTTCATCAAGGTATCTCAGGAGGATATGGGGACATCCCTGGTACATATACAAACTTCTCTGCATGCCTCTCTCCTACCTCCCCAGTTAGGCAATGGAAAGCAGATACCAGCTCTTTCTCTGTTTGTTGTACCACCACCTCTTCTCATATGTGTAAAACAATAAAGAGTCAAGATCTGTATCTTGTTATTGGGGAAGGGCCAGGGTGCATCTTTAAATTTAAACATTGTAAGGAAAAATGCACACACACACTTTCCCAAGGTCCCTTTCCCTTCATTGGGCTCATCCATGTTCAGCTGGCAGAAATGGCTAAACTGTGGTGGCGTCTCGAACAGTCCTGGTTCGTGGCATGGCTGCATCACCCCAAATTGTCTCCCCTTTCCTCACTGTCCATGGCAAGGGTCACTGTCTCATGGTCCTCCAAGATATCTACCATAGTCTTCCGGGTGCTGCTGGGGCCTCCACCAAGTATGGCTTGCAGCTCATTGTAGAAGCAGCAGATCTGTGAATTTCCTTCACTTTCACGCAGCACTGCTGCTGTCCCCTGTCATATCCCTTTGACTGCATCCCTGTACAATCTTTTTGTAGCTGTCTATGTTTCTATGGCAGGTTTGTAGCTGTCCTTGCAATAGCTCCTGTCTACTTTAGGCAGGAGTGTGTCTAGTGCATGGAGCTGGCTTGGTCAATTAGGGAGTTTCATACAACAAGAGAGAACTGCTAGGTGTGATTGCCAAGGCAGGCAATCAGGAAAAGCCATTTAAAAATACTCAATTAGTTTTAAAAGAGCTTCTGGTCTCTGTGACCCCGAGCAGTGGAGTTTATAATTGTCACCAGAGCAGTCACGGTAGCAGGTAATAGGGCACTGTGGGGCATCAAGTTGAAACTGTTAGCATCGACACAGGTCACATAGTGTCTATACTCCCACTGCCTCAATCCTGTCTATAAACCATTTGGGCAGGTGGTTTTATTGTTTCACTGTAATGGGTAACTTATATCAGATAGAGATAAATTTGAATGTAGACACATGCACAAATAGGGTGATGCAAGGCAATTTATGTCAACCTAATTTTATATTGTAGACCAGACCACAGTGGCTTATGAGAGGTTTGTGTTTTTAGACCTATTAACAAATAAGAGAATTTACTATTTTGAAAGTGTATTAATTAGTGTTAAGAACACACGTGCAAAACATTTGTCAGGAAATCAGTTGCAATGTGAACTCCAAAGAGGAGAGCACAATATGCCATCCTAAGGGATGAGGCATCAGCAGTGCACCGAAAATCAAGAAGAGTTTATCTAAATAAAAACTGAGTAAATCCTGATTAAGTAATTTAAGAACTGCTCCCACAATTAGCTTCCTAAGGGTTAAAAAGTGTATCATTAGTGAGATTATTCTTCCAGGATCCAAATGAGGAAAAATTTGAACCCATATTATTTAATGCTAAAAATATAGTTTGATGTATTGATAGAGATATGTGTGTAATTTCCTAGGTGCCTCTCTACTTCCTGGTTTCAGACAGAAGTGGAAATACTAAAAAAGAAAGTACTTCTGATCTGTCTCAAAATTAGGACATGCTGGAAATATCATAAGAACCTCTTTTTATCTGAAAGATTTCTACACCAGAAAGGTTTGACTAATGGTATGAAATCCTGGAAACATCTGTGAATTTTTTAAGGTTCACCCATCATAAATTCTGTACTCATATATTTTGTACAAAAATCACAGAGTTAGCCTGAGGAATTCATTGCAACAAGATATAACTGAGTCAAAGAACATAGTAGGATTCAGAAAAATAAGAGATTGGACATTTATATAAACAGTTAAAAAATTGCTGAGGATTTTTAAAAAAGTTTAGAAGAGGCTGTGACCCGTCCGTGCCCAGGGTAGCCCACTGTTAATGCCAGGGTCAGGGCATGCTGTAAAAGGAGAGCAAATTCTCCCAGCACTGGTGGGTGACACTGCAGTCAGACTTCCCAACCAGCCACAAACAGTGCTTCTGATTCCCCCACACCGGTTATCAAGAAGCCACTGTGCAAATACACACAGCCCCCTTTACTGCATTTCAGTCTCTGGCTCCCCAAACTGACACTAGGTCCAGTAAAGAGACCAGTTATTTAAACTCTATGCTCTTTACTAAAAGATTCCCTCTGATCCCAAAGGATCAGCCACAGTACCAGTTCACCATAAGTTTGGATCTTACCCAAAATATCACGCTGCCAGCCATTCCTTTAGTAACTAAAACTAAAGGTTTATTAATAAAAGAAAAACAAACAATAAGAGAAGTGTTAAAGGCTTAAAGCAATCAGATCATACAAATGATTTAAAAGTCCATATACATCAGGTTTCTAGAACAATTGTGGAGTTGCAGGCTTGTATAGTCCCTCTGGTATACATCCAGTACCTGAATGGGTCTAAGTCCTTCAGTTCAGTTGCAAAGTGTGTTGATCCAGAGGTGTGTCCGCAGTTGGACAGGAACAAAGACACAATGATTTCTGTGGTTTGACCTTATATACCCTCTGCCTCTGGCCATGTGGCTTGTGGAACTTTACAGGAACCAAAATGGAGTCCAGAGTCACATGGGCCAATCCTGGTAACTCTTCAGGTATGCCTTTAGTTTCTTCCTGGGTCTTTGGCTTCTGTAAAGGTCTTGATGGGCCATTAAGCGGGCTATTGTCCTGCAGCCTCTCTGTCTGGGGTGTGTCTTCTACAGCACAGTTTGAAATACAGGTATATCAAAGATCTCCATAACTTTCCTCCCACATATTACACATGAACACAAATATTATCATCTTATTCAGCATATCATAACCTTTCTAACAGTACCTGACATAGCATGTCTTACATGAATCACTATGATTTTGACATACTGATGTCAAATAACACAAATGCCCCCCGCCCTCAATCCAGTCTGCATGACAGAGGCATATACCCCCATGATTTAGGACATAAGGCAGTATCTAAATGACAGGAGTAAGCATAACTGCCCAATGCAAAGTTCTTGAAGCTCACTCTGAAATATTTGGTCTAACCACTGTCAGAGACATGAAACTGGACCAAAGGAATCAATGGTTAGATCCTGTAAGCCAGATCCTTAAATGTGTGTAACTGACATCTATGAGGCTACACCAATTTACAGCAGCTGACAGCCTGACTTAAGTTTCTATATTAAGTCACTGATTTTTGCTTGTCAGATCTGAAAAGGAAGATCTGGATTAAAAAAAAACCCAGTATTTCAACTTCAGTTGGTTTCTTAAGTGCATTAAAATAAAAGGCACATATCTCCATGGAGGAGTATTAGTTCACACAATGGGTTAAATAGTCAGTACACTGAACTGAAATTTTGCTTCATTCTTGCTTCTTACCTTAGTAGGGCTTCATGGCTAATTCCCTGTGCATGGTGCTGCTGAATACAGTATAAGTCTTATCTTTCTCTGTTATATTACAGCTGGGATAGCTACAACGACCAGATGTTGGGTGAGGGTACAGGCACCGGAGGAGCACTGTAGTGTACGTTGACAGTTGACACACAAAGGCCCATGCTTCTGAGGTACCATCTGCATCCATCGCCTTTTTTTTCTCTGATGTGATTTTTCGCACAACTACTCATCCTTCCTCCCACAAAACCAGCAAGTGTAAGTTTCCTTACAGTCAGACATGTAGTGTTTTTGCAGTGCCACTCATGAGCTTGGAACAATGCCAGAAAAATGCCACTGGGTGCCTTAAACCTCTTCAGTGAAAAAATCATTTCCTGTAAAATGCCTTATGATTATCTACACTGGATCTTAAAACTACTCTGTTGTGCTCCTAGGGAAAAAAGTTTACTGAACTCCTAACAACATATTGTCAAAGGTTCAAGCAACTGAGCAGATACTAAGCAGTCATTAGATCAAGGGCACAGTATATAGTAGTTTTGCATTGTTAAGTGCATATGGTAAACGTTGTCTGCTTGTAATATTAACACTAGGAAGGGATTGTTTACATACATGTCCAAAACCCTAATCCAGTAAAGTATTCAAACTGGGATTAAGAGGCCTAAGGATTTAGATGTCTAACTCCTATTGAATTTCAACAGGTTTTGTTTACCTAACTCTCTTAGGCTCCTTTGAAAATCCCAGCCTTACACATGCACATAACTTTGGGCATACCCACATGCTTAAAAGTATACACATGTTTAAGTATGCTAATCAATGGGTCTCAAATATATTTTCCATTGTTAAAGTTAGTTTAGCAGCCTGAGGATTTAAGATGCCCATTTTCTATTAAAATGAGGGGGAACTGTGCCTAAATCTCCTAAGTGACTTTGAAAATCTCAGACCAGCTGGAAGACACAGTTCTTCACATGCTGTGACAGATGTTGAGTGTTCATATCTTCCAGCTGCCCAAAAACAAATATGTTTTAAATTAGCTACGACAGCTTTCATTGGGTTAGAATAACAATCACAAGAAATATAAAGTAACAACAAAAATGAAGGGAATTATCACTCTGAGTGGGGTCCTTAGTTTCAAGCTACATCCATGTCCATTCCTGGGTTCACTTCTCATGCATTCATCCCATTTCATTGCTGGGTTTATGCCTTGCTTTCAGATCCAATGTTGCCAGCTAGCCAGTTTTATGAATGCCACCATACACAATGAGCCAGGTCTTAAAGGTATGGTAACTATATATGATCCACACAGCGCTAAAAAGTCAGTTACAGAATATTCAGCACCTTCTCAACAAGTCTCAGAGTTTGGCAGTTTAGCTCCAAAATTCTTTGGGCCAGATTCATTTCTAGTGCAACTCTGTTCAGTAGAGTCACATCAGGAAGTAACTGAGACCATTATGTCCAAATATATGTTTTGCCTTGAAGGATCCGATACAGTAATATGTTCCACAGCCAAGAGAAAGTTATTCGACACTAAAAGTACATGTACATACCCGGAAAAGATATGGCTGTTTCTTTATCTAAGGGACCTGTGTAGAAAGAAGATTTTACATTTGTCCATTGATCCTGTTAGATATCTGTCAAAAGAGAGGAAGTGTTTGTTCCTTGGACCACATGTTCCCCAAGAAAATGAGACAGAGAAAAGGAGAGTGCAATTTGAGAATATAGAAATTGACATGTCACATTCCAGTCAATCTTTACTTTCTGGAAAGTATTTATTGAGATACCTTTGAAAGTATTTAGCACTCGTATGCTTGAACCTAAGTCTCTTCTCAGAATATCACAATTAGAGCTAGTCGAAAAAGGAAAAACAATCATTTGTGAAAAAGTCACAGTTACTTTTATTTCAAAGGGTTTGAAACAGACCAATTTTTTTTAAAAAAAGATTCTTAATTTATTAAAAAATAATATTTTAATAGAAAATTATCCAAGCATTTATCAAAAGTTATTTGTAAAAAAGAAACAGTTTTCCAAAAATGAAAAAATGTCATTAACATCTTTGATTATTATGAGGATGACTGCAATAGCACCATGGAGCTCCTGTCAAGGAACAGGACCTCAGTGTGCTAAATGCTTTCTAAACACAGAACACAAAGTTTGTCAATCTCTACCCCAAGGCGCTTGCAATCTTTTTTTTGCTAAACATTTTGATGAAAATTTCAATGTAAAAAAGTCACAAAATGCTCAGGAAAAATAAAAACTGACACCATCATTTTTGGTGGAAAAAATTGTTTTGTAAAAGGCCAATTTTCAGTTAATTTTTTGTTGTTCAAAAAATTCCAACCAGCTCTAGTCTCATTGGTTTTCTAGTCATACAGACACCACAGTTATCAGTTTGCATACATGAGGAATATGGATAGAATGAAGGTCCTCGTGCATGGCAGGACTCTGCCACTTAGGGCTTGATCCTACACTTACTGAAGTCAGTGGCAAAGCTCCTATTGAATGTAATGGTGTGAGATCAGTGCCTTAACGGGGGGCGGGGTTCAATCTCTGGTCATTACCAACAACTTATTTTATATCTTCTTTGCAGACATCTAATGACAGGAGATTTTCAAAGTCAAAAGGCGCTGGATGCCTGTTATCTGTGCCTTTGAAATCCTCTGCACTAGTTACTGGAAGGTAAGATAGTCACATTCATGTGACCAGATCTGATTCCATTCAGGAGAAGGCAACAGCGCCATGTACAACATCCAGGCGCTGCATTACACGTGAAAGGAATTTATGTAGCTAAATATTCTCTCCTGAGAGTGACCTTGGAAAAAAGCAAATCACCTAATAAGTCAGATGTTTATTCAGCCCTGACTGCTTGTGGCTCTCTATGTAATACCAGTCCTTGAGACTTCTCAGCCTACTTAATCCATTTTGTTTTAATGTTCTCCTCCCATCTTTATCTCCATACATCTTCATTACCAGCACTCTGGTTCACACTGTTGCTGCAGGGGTTAAGCAGGAGATATTTATTAAATCTAAACTCAAACAAATGTTAGATAGTACAGAGCCGCTACTGGAAGTATAGAGATAAAAGGCCATTTTCTGGCTTAATTAAAATTAATCAGAAATAATGGACTGTCTTCAAGAGGAATAATATAAACACATAACACTAATCTCACAAACCCAAATTACACAATAATTTGAGACTCTAAGGCTCACTGATTTAATACAGTATTTAGTGCAGGAGAAGATTTAGAAAAGATCAGAACCAGTTCACCTACATGATAAAACTCTTAAACCTTTGATTCAAAATCCTTCTGTAATGTTTTAAAACAATTCCTAATTAAAGCTTCCTTCTGATGTTGACATCAGTTGGAAAGGCTTTTGTAATTTGATTTTAATAGACTATTAATACCAGGACAAGATTAAGGGATTTGTTCTCCCCTTGATGAACATATGTAGCTGCCACTAATATGAATGGAAGCTACACACCCATATTGATCATCGTATAGACCCTATTGCCCAGCATTTATGGCTTAACCCATCCCCTCCCAGTAAGTTTTGGGGGAATCTACCTGCCTAAGAAACATATAAAATCCTCCAGATATCTTCTCCTCCTCTTTTTTTTAACTCCACTGTTTTTGTTTATCTGGTTGTGGGGAGCATGAAGGAAGGGACCTTCCCCATCTCCCAAACTACATGTATGTTTTTTTCTGATTAAACAGTAGCTATTTCTGGAAATGGAAGAAAAACATATATGTATTAGATCTTCCCTTCAGACTTATGTCACTTTGTTCACATATCAGATGCCAGGTTGATAGGCATATTGTAAACGTAAATGTAAATTAGATTTGAAAGGATAGCTTGTTTCAGTAAAGCAACCCATATAACCGTGGGGGCCTGATTTTCCTCTCATTAACAAATTATCCATTAGCTAAAACTCCACTGAAGTGAACTGAGTTATACTGGAGTAAAACTGGTATGAAAGAAGAATTAGGCCAACAGTGTACAATTATGGTCATTTTAGGCTTGTTTGGTAACACCATTGGCTAATAGCTGGGATGAGAATGTTTTAACAAACTGCTCATCCCTAAACCCAAATAGGTAAAACCTATTCTGTTGCTGGATACCTGTGGAACCAAACTGAAGATGTTCCCTCAAGCAATCCAAGATCTATTAAGCGATCTTATTTACGCCCTCCAATGCTCAGAAGCTATGGAGATAAGACTAGCTCTCTAGTTGATGGACATTGAGACAACCTGTGCTATGCATGTATGTGTTTTTACTTGGTGCACATCGGTTAGAGCTCATGATGGTTCCGTGTTACAAGTAAATAAATAACTGACTTTTTTCTCTGAGTGTAAATGGAGAAGTGATTCCTGAATACAGGGATCAGTTTTGGTTTGTGGCTACCAGCCCCCATTCGAAAGGGCTAAGGAGCTGCACTGCCTCAGGGTCAGCTCAGAGCGAGACTATTTCACCAGGAGCCATAGTCCCTTCTGTAACTCCCACATGTTCCAAAGGAGAATGCCTATTGCACTATCCTTTAGGAAGGTGAGGTATGCTCTTCTGGCTGGTGCAGAGGCCTGGGGAAGGTCCATGGTTCCACTCCCTTCCTGCTCTAACCTTCTCCCTTTGGCTCAGGTCTACTGAGGAGCATTCTCAGTGCTTAGGGGGATCATAGGAACAGCAAGAGTATCTTCTGCTTTCTAAGGTACATTTATGAACCTCTTTGAGGCCATTCTGGATGAAAGGCACAGTCGATGTTATAAGTCCCCAGCCAATCTTAATGAAACTATACTGAAAGACACTACCATTTTTCTGCCAATTGTGATTAAAGTATTTACTCTTCCAAAGCCTCTGACCTGCAGACGTGCAATACAATGTACAGTATGTACTCCCCTCCATGGCAGGCCTAATATGACATTCATATGGGGATATATGGGCAGGCCTAATATGATATTTGTATGAGCGTATGGGAGAGATTCAAAATTTTGCCTTCCTCCCCTTTGGGAGCAGCTTGTGTCCCAACAGGGCACTAACAGGGATCAATTCCTGCATTCAGTAGAACCCTGGAAGTGCGTTGTGGTTGCCATAGAGCAGAAGGTATAAAAAGGCAGGAAGGCTCTTTGTGTTCCCACTCAGACAAGTGCCACCCCAGTCTGGCCTGTAATGTTTTTCATAACTTCTTATTGGGATAAAACAATATCTAAGTATTAGGCAATATTTGCCTTGTTCAGAACTGTGGCACTGTAATTCTACATGTGATTCCAAAAATGAAGGGAAAAAATTAATTATTTAGGTCCCTTTCTTTTCATATATTGGTATTGCATGTAAGAGTCTTGAAAACCCAAAATAGACATTTATCAAAAAAAAAAAAAAAAAAGAAGAGCCATGAAAAGAGTGCTCATTAGCTACTTTTGAAACATAAATATTTAAGCTATTAAAAACCCCTTCTGTAACAAAAGGACACTAGTCCATATTATAAGCCCATATTAAAAACCAGTCACCTGTAATGCTTTCTAATTATTATTTTAAAGACACAGTAAAGTCAGGAGGGCTAAAATTTTATCTTTTTTCATACATCTGCTTGCAAACTCCATGTGATTCTTTGCATATGCACACAGAAACCTAATTTTACTGATGCATTTGTATGGAAAAAAGCTAGGACGACATACTCTCACTGAATCCTGGATTTTTTTTTTTTTTGAACAAACAGACAAGCAAAACAAACAAAAAAAATACCAGCCCAACATCCAATAACACAATGAAAAATCTAGACTTCACATCTTGAAAATAAAAGAGGCTTCACAGGAGAGACAGACTCAGACTGAGGCAGGAAAATCTAACTTTGCCCATGGAAGAGGAAATCCTTTCTCTGTATCAGATGGAACAGCTGTAAAAATACAATACTACAATGGAATATATCCTGTGATACAAACTGTACCCCAAAATCCTTTCCATGGTCATATAACTACAGTTACATGTCTGTATATCAGGGATGGGCTAAAATGAAGTCCTTGGATCAGAATTTATTACCTGGATCAAAACCTATTCACTCTGTTTTGGTTTTGAGTCAGAGCCAAAACCAACAGGAGCCTATTTTATGCTTCCAGTTTGGATGGAGCAGCAATCTCAGCTTATCTGATTTCAGGTGATTCCTATTTTTGAGGGGCCATAAACTCAAATGAACATCTAACAAGATTTCACTACTACTGAATCCAAACACTGAAACTTAAACAATAAATTCCTGAGGGTAGGGACTGATTTCTGTTACGTGTTTGAATACTGTCAAGTGAAATGGGGCTCAGGTTTACCCTGTGAAGTCTGTGTGATACCATAGTATAAATATTTCAAAGGGGTAGCCGTATTTGTCTGTATGCAGCAAAAACCATGAGAGTCCTGTAGCACCTTAAAGACTAACAAATTTCTTCAGGCATAAGCTTTCGTGGGCTGCAACCCACTTCGTCATGTTGCATCTATATATATAATAGATATAGATAGCCCTATATATATCTTATCATTATTATTTCCTATAAAATCCCAACTTAAAATGGGATGGCCGTGGGGCAGAAAAGATGGCTATTTGTGTCACTGGTAATGGGCTTGTGAAGTCAGTAGATGTCCCCACTCATCTCAAAAATCCTTATCTTCCTTTCACATTGACTGTGTGGTCCCTCATCACTAGTTTCCTTTGTGTCAGGGCTCTCTAGAGGCCACACTTCAACACTGTGTGGAGTGTCATGTCTTTGGTTCTCTCTTGTGCAAGAAACACAGCCACGTCATGTCCATTCTTCATTTTTCTCAGGGTACAGTTCAAAACTTCCCTCATTGATTTTAAAAACCTTCATAGACTTGTTACAGCTGTCTACATGTTATTTGTTTCTTCCCCTTTCCCGCCTTTCATCTTGCACTGGTCTCCCCTCCATTGCTCTCCCTTCACAAATACTTGCCACTACTTATGTGAGAACCTTCTCCTTCTCCTTCTCCGCTCTTGTTACCTGGAACACAACAGGTTTCTCCCTTGCCTATTCCTCTTCAATATCCTCTCTCTTTATGAGATCTGCACAGTTCCTTAAAGACTCTTTACAAAGTAAAGTTTTATGATGATATTTATTGTAACTGCTATATGATCTGATATGGGACAGTGTGTATTCCCAGATAAATGATTCCCTTCTCCTCAGAAGAAACAATGTTCCTGCCTTATGCCTTTCCTATTAAGCTCCTCTTCCCTACCAGGATTGCTGTACACTGGAGTATGTATAGTAAAACATTGTTAATGCCTCTGGAATATCATCTGCACAACATGAATATTCCTGTGTATGACTGATATTCTTATTCTAATATCAACCCCTCCTGAAAAGTGGCCTTTCTGGGAGATGAAGAGTCAGCATAGCAGCATATTGTAATGTAATATAGAGCATCATAAAGGGGTATGGACTTTCAATGCAGTTAAGAGCCAGAAGCTTGCAGCAGCCTCACAACAGGAGCAGTAGCCTCCAGAGAGCCATCTAATGAAAATGCACTGTAATTGTGTGAATCGGTATTGTTCAGCAAAGCTTTACTGCGGCCTTCCACTCTTGTCAGGCTGCTTTTGTCTCTAGTGGGAAGATTGCAGGTGGGCAACATCCGTGTCTGTCCAAAGGTGAACTGCAAAGTGAGAAACCAGGAAAAACTGGAATAATACTTTCCAGTCACAGCATTTGGGTGGCTGGAATGTAGGAACCATAGTGAATGTTGTACTGGTTTTGCAGCCTGGAGACAGAAGGCTTCTCCTTATATGCAGAACAGGTACAGCACAGGCAGTACCAGAACAACCTTCTCTCCTCACCCTACCTCACACATTCCACCCTACCAATTTTCCTCAGGTAAAGAATGTCTCTAATTCTGATTTTTTTTCTTTTCTGGTTTTGACCATTTTCTTTCTCCCTTTCTAGAACCGAGCCTTCACATTCTCACATAACTACTGCCTCGTTCTGCCCCCTGTGGTGCTACCCTTTGCAGACTGGGTTCTTCTTGGGAAGGTCACAGAAGCAGGGGCAAGGGGAAAAGGCAACACTGGGGAGGAAAATAGGGGTTGTAAGCTGAACCCAGGTTCACAAAGACCTCACTTTTTTTTCTTATGGATCACTCTCCTCTCCTTCACCTGCCTTATTCAACTACAACTCAGTGAGGTGGTGAGAATGTCGCTGAACTGAACTTAGCTAATGATGCTCCTGACTGATTATTGAAGTAACTACATTACAGTGGCAAGACAAAAAGGCATTCTAACTTAAAGGGTTACTGGCTATCACATAGCTGATCTAGGTGGAGTTATAAAAGGAAAGGGGAAACAAAACTGGTTATCACAAAGGAAAGGTGTATCATCTCTGCTTTCAGCTGGTTGAAGCTAAAGAGGCCTCAGGTGGCTATGACCCAGTAGTCTGAGTAATTTGCTACTTTTGAATTTGGTTTTTGGCAAATAAAACAAGTCCTGAAGAAAGTGATGTGAGGAGACCTCTTGGACTTTTATTTTTCTTTCCTCAACTGGTCAGTCTACACATCAGTTTAGAGTTACTTTTCTTCTTTGAAAGCCGCAAATGTTTCTTCCAAAGTGAACGCAGACCTCTCAGAAGGACAAAAGGACACAAAATCCAGCATTCAGGCAGGGATTTTCATAGGTAACATGGCATGAGGTTGGGTGTTTGAACATTTTCCCCAAAATTTCAGACAGTCCAGGTTATTATTGAGGGTAAGAAGCAAACATCCATGGTCAGATCCTCTTCTGTACCATGAAGGAGAAGGGGTGTCAGAGTCTATGAATTTTTTTGATTTTTAGGTCAGATATACAACTGCCTCAGTTGCATCATGGGTTGGAGTGGTCTGGGGACTCCGCTAATCTATGTCATCAGGCAATAGTCCCCGCAAAGACCATATGTTAGGTATAGCTGAAGCACAGCCAGCTCCAGAAATATACTGTTTTTCCTATGCTTCCTTTGATGGAGCTGAATGGGTAAAAGTGGCATAGGAACAGGTATGCCAGCTCAGTGCCAAGTGAGAGCTAATTTATATTAGGGGAGTTCTCAGCGGGCCATATTCACCTGCTTTCTGGCCTCCAGATTTTGATCTTCTACTGCTTTCCTAGTGGTAATCTGTGCTCATGACTCTCACACTTTTTCTAGAAACTATCCTTTTTCATGACCTCTTTAACAGTAACCTGTGTTTCATCTTCCCAGAAGTTGATTATGCTTATCACCGCTATATTTCTAAAAGTTATCAATGGCCAGTGATTTCCCCCCCCCACACACACCTGTCATAGATTAGCTCTCTGGCCAGGTTGGCCCTCCATCAATCAGAGGTGAGCTAATAATTCACCACAAATAATTGGTTTAACTATTTCCTTTTCTGTTTCTGAGTTAACAAACAGATAGCAATATTACTGAATGGATTAATTAATCACAGTTATCTGTGAATTTCTTCATCAAATAACTCTTGGTCTGCATATCATTCCAAAATATTGCAATTCAATAGGCAATTTGAAATTCATCTTGTAACATATAAATAACTATTTACATAGTTTAAATTACAGGGTAAACTGCAAATAGTTACTTACATAAGCCAGCTATATAAGTTACTGAGCAAATTGTGAATTCTATATTGATTGTAATATTTGCGGTTCATACTGTGGTGGTTGTTGATGTGCATTTCACTTTACAGTCACATATCCAGGTTTAAAAGAATATATGAGCATCGCCACTAAAAATAGAGCAGCTCAAAACCTGGAATAAAAAAATGCCAAAATGTTGCCCTTTTTCCGTCAACATTCACAACTGTGGTGAAAAATGTTGTCAATGTTTCAAATTATAAAAATTAAAAATCAACCATCTCCACTAACAGTTTGCCTTCATGTGTATTATTGTTAATAAAACTTGAGCACTTGACTAATAAAGGAAACAAATATGAAAAGTTCATTAACAAGTCAAACTGAAATTTACTTTCTGATCAGATCAAATATTTGCAGGGGATGGGGGGGAGTGTTTGTACTATGCAACATACTTTATTTCTACTATCAATATTACTTCTTTTTCTTCTTCAACTTGTCCATCACTATGGAATCTATTCATTCAGTACTAGGTTGGAACCCCTTTCTGTTGCATATAAAGGGCACCTGCTCTCCCCTACCAATGTTCAGCCATTCCTTACTGGGATTTTTTTTCTTAGGTGATCCCACACACAATGAACTCTGTTGTAAAGCTCCCACTGACTTCAGTTGATAAAGGATAAGAACCATTGTTAGAAGGTGAGATGTGTCATAAAGTCTCTGATTCTGGTCTCTGTGAAGTCCATAGATTAAGGCCCTCCACTGAGAATGCCCGCGCCCTTTCAGCTGCTGTACTCACTTCCAGAGACTGAACCTTGTTCTTTTTAAGGATGTGTATACAGCTGGTTGAACATTTTCTGACAGAACACTTTTCTATTGGAAAATGCTGATTACACTTAATCATAACATTCCATGGGAACATGTTCATTCTGTCAAAACTTTAGATGGAAGCCAGACAGGCGGGTCAGTTGCCCAGCTCCCCAGCTGCCTGTCTCCCTGGGAGACTGGCTCTCCAGCCTGCCTGCCTGCCTGGTGGGCAAGGCTCCCTATTCTGCTAGTTCCCCAGCTTGTCGGTTCCCTACCCAGAATTTTAAAAAAAAAGTTCTCTAAAAAACTTGGAAATGCAAAATTTTCCAAGGAAAGGAAGTTCTGGTTCCCACACAGTTTTGAGGGACTTTGACACAGCACTATATGTATGTTTGTTGGAGTTTAAGGACAAGAGAGTGAGCGGAGGGTTATAGCTTTAGGGCCCCAATTCTGTAAGGTACTTAAGCACACACCTGATTTCAAGAACCATCTCTGTGCTCACTGAATTAGAAAACACAGCTTTTAAAAATACCCACTCCTTTTTCTTCAGTTCATGCCAAACCAGATTCTAAGTGAAGAAAGCTTTGAGATTTTTTTTTTCAACTGAGCTGCTGAGTGCTTGGAAAAATTCTGTTGCAGTTTTAAAAGGTATTTGCTGAAAGGGTGAGAGCATACATGTAGGCATCTGTGGGAGCCACGGTCTTCATTTGGCCAACCCAATATCTAATCTCAGTCTGCTGATTTTAAGTTGCCTGCCAACTGGAATGAAGAAAATCTTCTACTGAAGACCTGGGGCCAGGAGCTCCTTGATTGAAATCCCTTGGTATACTTCAGTTAGGGTAAGAAAGTTGGGGACAGAGAGAAATAATCCATTTTCAAGGAGAGTCAGAGCTGATGTATGCTTTATCTGAGCCTGTATAGTAGGGGTTTTGAGAAGACCGAAAAAAGTTTTTTTTGGTTGTGCATCAAAAATGAATTGAGCTTCCTAGCTACTTATCACTTTGTGCTTCCAGAATCACAGCTTGCTGATCCAAATTAGCTACATGAGACACTCTTGTATGTATTTGCCCTGCTGAGGTGATAAATCCTGGCTTCTTCCTGTTGAACAAATTTTTAGAGGAGTACTGGGGCCACAGAACACCTGCATATAATGCTACCAGCACGGTGATAAATACCAGGAGATGATAATGCCATCAGCTGACAGACTAGGCTCTGGTAAATAGGGCAATGCAGGCTGAAGATTCAGAACATTTTTCTTGTTTTGACAAACCAAAGAAGAAAAAGAAGAGAAAAAAAATTCAAAAGACTGCATTTGATGTGTTAGATTATTCACAGATTAAAAATACAATTAAAAGAACAATATCGGATCTGTCGAAGATGAAAAGAAATTTAAACTAGAAAGAAAGTTAACTATAAATATGAAGATCATTGTCAGGTAAAGAGTCTTCTGGTAGATAATGAAAAAAGAAACAATGATGATGGCATGTTAACCTAAGGGAAAAGTATTCACAAATGTGTAGAAAGAGAGTAATCAGCTTCTGAGACAGCAATGCATTGTCTGCCAGTGGGAATGCAGCTGTTTGCCTAGAGATTACTATCAAAGAATGTGGGCATTACAGTATAAACAAAATATGTGATAGGAGATTCCTTCAGGATTTGCAAGGTGCTAAAAGAAGAGGAGATGTTTAGAGGTAGAGAGAAGCATATGTATGCAGCCGCCATGTGAGATACAGCAGATTCGTATTCTCTCTCCCCGGACTAGACTGTAGAGCTCTGGGAGTAACAGATTTTTTGGTTTGCTGGTAGTTCTGAAAAATGAAAAAATATCATTTCGGTCCAGCTCAAAACAAAAATTTTGGGCAAACTAAAAAGTAGGAAAATGTTTTGGGTTGAATGAAACATTTTTTATTTTTTTTTAGCATTTTTTATGTTTCTTAATTCCCACAATAAAATTAAAGGGAATCGCCAAACAAAAAGTTGTTTCAAATTGAAACAATCTAAATGTTTCATTTTGAAAATGTTGAAACAAGATGAGATTTTTTTTTTAAACCATGAACAATTTGGCCAAACCAACCCAAATTTTCAAAATGAATCCTCTCTTCTCCCTCTGCCTTGAATCTGTATTTTTCAGGCCTGGTCTTTACTCACCTTGAAATTTGGTGTTAGGCGAAAGGAGTTATGCAAGCTATGCAGAGTAGCTTGTGTAACTCCCATCAGTTTCATAACTCCTCTTCTACACCGCACCTTCACTGTGCGGCGTCAATGGGAAATGCGTTCCTGTCAATGCAGCGCTACACCACTTGAGGGGATGGTTTTAATACATCGACTTCTGGACTGGCGAATTTGCCACCATCTGTGAAGACATACCCTCAGTGAAAAAGTTTGGGCTAAACATTTTTCACCCAGCTCTCTTACATTGTGGCTGGAGCTAAACTCCTCTGCAAGAAGGAGCTGCTCTTACACTCCTTCTCTGGCTATCTTGGAACTCCTGTGTGCAGCAGTAAGGGAAGCAGAGGGTGCATAGGCTGTGGCTCTGTGCTCCCCTATTGATTATTCAGCCCAGATGAAGCAGTGTTGTGGGTATAATAATTCACGGCTCTATGCCAAACACAAGTCACTGCCCTCTCTCCCCCTGAGAGAAGGGTGGAAATAGGGGGAGGAATTTTGATGCAGAAGAATGCCTCTGAACTACAATGCCCTGGATATGCTCCTGAGGCAGTGAAGCTGACTCCCCACCCCTTTTGTAGACCCATCTCTGAAGTCACAATTTAACTCTTTCTAGCAGACCCATCCCCGTTATATGTAGGCACCTACCATGGACTATTTATTAACCTGTTTACCAAAAAAAGTAATAAGACACCACAGGCTTCAAAAACTATTAAAACAAGCAAACAGTAAGTGGGGTAAGTGGGTGCAGTTCCACTGAAGACAAAAGAGTTGCTCCTACTACCAAGGCTAAATATGGTCCTAAGGTCTCATGATGTTGGTGACAGAGCTAGAACATCACTAGTTACAGGGGGGAAAATATTAGAGGAAACAAAGTAAGATTTGAGGGGAGATATACTGCATAGAGATAGCCAGCAAGCCCTTGGATAATTCTAAATGTTTATAAATGAAGAACAGCTCTTCCCTGGAATTCCAGAAATACGAAACAGGTGATAGACCTCATTGAGGACAATAGTAGTTACTCTTTTGTACTAACATTACTAATTTTTCCTCAGCGGGGGTCAGTTATGTTTTTGTCTACAAGTTTCTGTATTAAAAGCATCATTGCCAAGTTTGTGCACCTGCCTACTCCGTATTTCTAGGACCATTGGTTAAGAAGTACAAATCAGCTCATTAATAAATAATGGTAGCATGCGCTACATCAGTGTTTCTCCAACATTTTCACCTTAACATAGATATTGTCTCATGAGCCACCTCCTCTCACCCATTCACAATTGTGCAGGCAACCTCCCCTTCACTCTGTGCTCTCATAATATCTCCACGGCAATTACAATAATTGCATACATAGAAAAGTTTTATTGAAAAAGTATTTTCGTTTTGCACTACAGTTTAATGCAACTAAAGAGCTAGAAACAAGAAGAGGCATCTGTACCATGTGATCAGCTGGGTCTCCACAGACCATCAGCAGTCCATGGACCACATTTTGGGACTCTTCACTATAGAGTGGATTTAGAATGGATGGATGAATTATTGGGCATCCACTACAGATCTGAAGGCACATTAGAAATGCCATAGGTAGACAGAGAAGCAAGATGAGACAAAACTTGAAGCAAAACTCTTTAGAAGTTTGTAAAAGTCTGATTCACTTTTCTTGCCATCAGTATTTTACATTTCCGTGTTCATCTCAGAGTAGAAACAGAAGTTCTGAAACATCACGAGCTCATATGCCAGGCAATCCTCACTCTCTCACTGGGAGAAGGGAGTACTGGGAATATCACAACCTAGTTTTGCAAGATTTGATTCTCAGATTTGTGCAATCATAGTCCCTCATCCTGTTTAACTTTAATCTTAATAATCCCAGAGAAATCAATGGGGCTACTCATGTGAGTAAAGTTTGTGTGAGTGTTTGCAGGGCTATAGTTTAGATAAATATCCAGTACTTTCAGGGTTTCATGTCAAAATCAACCCGAAGGTCTGAACCTTTGGTCATCATCACTGTATTGCTGTACATTTCCTGGTTTGGCCGCTGGTGTGCTGGGACTACTGTCTGTCACAATGACCAGTATTATCCCATTGTTTCCTCGTGCTCCCCATCTGTCTGTTCTGTATCCATCTGGTTTTGTCTTATACTTAGATTGTAAGGTCTTTGGCGCAGAAACCATTTTTTGTTTTGTGTTTGTACAGCGCCGAGCAAAATGAGCTCTTTCTCCATGTTAAGGGCCACTGGTACAATGGGAATACAAATAATAAAAAACAACAATAATAATGTCCCTTTCTTTGGTATTACATTTATAGATAAGGTATCAAAGGCCTACTTTTTACTGATCACCTTCTTCAATGTGTAATGTGCTGGCTACGTTTACTGGTTTGGATAATTCTGACTGTGTTATCAAGTTTTTTTTCTTTCCATTTTAGTTTAATTTAAAAATAAACATAAAGCCCAAGATGTGCACATTCCCCTCGGTTTAACCCAGCAGGAGGTGAATTCCTCTCTAAATTCATAACCTTTCCACAGTATTTAAAAATAAAATGGTTAGTTAAAGGTGGCATTTGGAACTTCTTGTTGGCAGTATTGTGGAGCAATGATCTCATTTGTGACATTGACAATTTGGGAGGCCAAATATGGGAGACTGAAAATCCGTTTGCATCCTGCTGTTCTAAGAAACCCTCAGAAATCTATAAAGACAGTCAGGGCCCAATGCTGTAACAAATTTCAAAAGGAGCACTCTTGTGTGTAAAATTAGTCATGGTTTTAAATGTTTGCGGGATCAGGGCCATAAGGCCTAATCCAAAACCCATCAAACATAATGGGATTTTCTCCACTGACTTTGACATGCTTTGGATCTGTTTTGTGCTTGTTTTCCACAACTATTTGTGCAACCAAGTTTTACTTGCATTAATTATCACATGTTCAAATACTAGCGGGAAACAAATTTTAAATTTCTGTGGGCATCCGTTACCTGAAATCTCATTACAGATTATGCTCATTCACACTGGGAGCAGATATAAGATGATGCGATCCTGGGACACACCTATTATCAGACACAAATGTGCTACTACCTTTGTTCTCACACAAAGCTCTACCATACTTTGCAGCCAGTCTCTGCCTCTTTAAATCCAGATTCCCCTAGGGCCCATCATCATTCAAAATCCCACAAAGCCATCTTGTCTCTAGCATCATCTTGTCAAATTCTACTTCCTATAAAACCTGACACCATTCCCTTGGGGACAGATTGGCCTGACTGTACACAAGAGACCAAAATGTGTAGGGGAACCTGCCTTTTTACGAAGATCCCTCCCTGAGCAAAATGATGCAACCTGTGAAGTGAGCAGGTTCAACCTTCCTATTAGAAGGAACAATCTGCTTCTGCCTGGTGCCCCAGGCCCAGTCTGTGGGCCAGAACAGGGTCTGGGTTATTGCTATGCTAAGTGCAGGGGACTAATATTGCATCTTTGTATTATATATGACGTACAGGGGGAAGGAATGATTCTTTGTGCAATCTCCAGACACACCTGCACAAATCAAAATCTTTCCTGTATTGTGGCAGAGCCACCTATAGGATCTAGGTTTCCAGGCTCCCGCAGCAGTGTTTTAACCTGCAGAGTTTTATCTTGTAACACTTTTAATCATTAAGAACTGATCCAACTCCCTTTAAAGCCAATGGGATTTTTTCTGTTGATTACAATGGGAGCTGTGTCGAATCCTACATCTTCAGTTTGTGGCTAAAGCTTTAAAATATTCATTGTCATCTTAATAACTCAGCTACTGTCCAGACTTTCAAACACTTTCACCAGCAAATGCTGTCATGTTTCACTATAGCAACAGTACAGCAATTTAGCAGTCCTGTGCAACTCTGAGAAACACTTTGCTTATAACTCTGACCTGAGTCTAACAGGCAAATGGAAGTGTAAGCCCATACATACTATTCCATGCGAGTCCACAGCTTTAGTTACCATGATTCCTTCATCATACTTACATTATATGAATGAAATAAATCTCTCTTGTTAAAAGTAGTTCAGATAAATAAGGAAAAAAATATTTTAGCAGGACCTGCTGCCCCTGTCTGACTGCATCATATCAACCAGGAGCAAAGCAAAGGATCTGAGAGACAATTTGCTGCCACTCATAGTAATTTTGGAGGTGTTTTTGTTTTATTTTGTTGCCACTGTATGCTTCTATCAATTGAGTGGCACTCTCTCTCTCCCCCCTGCTCAAAGCATGCACAAGGAACCCTTCTGCAAGAATAAAATGTTTCTAAGTGGTAAGTACGAGCTGGGCATCTGTCCCCTCCACTAGGAAGTGCTTGCCACAGCATGAATTCAGCAGGATATCTAATTCCTCTATATACCCAGTGAAGCAGCAAAAACTTAACCTTCCCCCTGTGATCAAGGGTAAATGCACTGGATACTGGAAATGAGGAAAGGTCCAAAATTACGGGGCTGGATCCTGGCCTATCTTTTTTCCTGGAGTAAAGGGTAGAAGGGAAAGCATCCTCTTACCCTAGTGCATCATTCCACTGCTTTTCATATGCAGGGCAAAGCAGACTATCCTTCCCCACTTGTGCAGATGGGCACAAGGGAAAGCAGAGGGAGGAAGCCGAGTCTTACTTCTGCATCCCCTTTCCAGCCATGTTATGCCAGGGCATCAGGAAGTGTAACAGGTATAAGTGCTACAGGTTACCTGGAAGTGTAACCTTCCCTCAGCAGCAGATAAAGCTCCTAAGGGGCTTCAGGAGCAGCCCTACAACCCATTGCCCCTTTCAGTGGGCTAGAACGCAAACTGACAATCTAGCCCAATATTAGTAGAGCACTCAGCACTTTATGGGCTACATGGGAATGAAATATGTAATGAATCAATACTGATATACAGGGAAGCTGGTATAGAAGGGATGCTGAGGTAGAAGCACTGGATCAAATTCACTAGAGTCAATCCAGAATAACTCCACTGGAATCAATGGAATTAAACTGGATTTACAGTAATGAAAATGGGAGCGGAATTTAGCCCTTGGACTCACCTCTTATATTTTCATCTGAAAGGAGACATACACACAGAGATGTAAGTGATAAAATATACAAACAAAAATGCTGTAATTTCCCAAGTTTTCTTGAACTTCTTTCTTAAGAGGAAACCTCGTTCAAGGAGCTACAGAAATAAGGCTTAACAATAGGGAAAGAACAAATAAATATACTCAGGAAGGATGGGGTGTGTGCTGGCATGGCCTTTCATATTTTAAACCATTCGCTTTTGTAAAGATGCCTGCAATGACATCTGCTAGGCAGAGACAGCTCCTGGTGTCTCTGGAAACATCAAATGATATAGCTAAAAATAGGGCTTTGGAAAGGAGAAAGTAACGTCACTTTTGGATATGTTGCTTTTGTTGGTGGAGTATCTGGGAGTGGCAGCATCCAAAGTAGCTGATGGATAATGGTTGGAATTAGATCAAATGGGCAACAATTCTGTTATAGCCACTGAACAATCCTCTCCTTCCTATCCTGACCATTCTACTCTCAACCCAGCATGCAAATAATTCATTTGAAAGTACCTAAACACTATTCATTGTGTTCAGGACATCTCTACAGATAATTGTCCCATCCCAGGTCTGGAGATTTCAGTTTTTGCTGTTTCTCTACTCCCATGCTCAATGTGGTTTGGACTTATAAAATATTGTGCTTTAAGGTAAACAGAGACTCTTAGTGGATAATTTCTACAATTTGCAATTAAGCATCTGGCTGGTATTTCTGTAATATGGTGTTAAACAACTGGAAATCACCAATATCCCTTAAAGAATCCTTGGAGGACAGATTTTTATGTGAGTTTGCATAATAAGAAGCCAGCAGCAAAACAAAACAAAAAGAATCCAACAATAATAAATGTAAATGCTATTAAACCTATTTGTGCTATTCAGTCAAAGCCAGACTTACAGTAAAACGATCCCTTCAGAAGTTTGCTAGTCTGTTGAATTTATCATCAACTTTTTCACTCTCTTGCTTTTTATTAAAAAAAAATAATACTAATAATAACAGACAGACAAGAGGGAGCCATGGCTGGATTTCAGTATCAGGAGCTGTTGTCAGATCTGTTCAACAGGAAGATCAGTGTTTGTTTAAGTCTAGGAAGCGTCTGCAGCACTAAAGTGGAGTGATCTATCCCCTGTCATCCACTCCCAGCTTCTGGCAGTCAGAGGTTTAGGGACACCCAGATCATGGGGTTTCATCCCTGATCATCTTGGCTAATAGCCATTGATGGACCTATCTTCCATGAACTTATGTAGTTCTTTTTTGAACCAAGTTATACTTTTGGACTTCACAACATCCCCTGACAGTAAGTTCCACTGGTACACTGTGCAATGTGTGAAGAAGTGCTTCATTTTGTTTGTTTTAACATACTTCATTGGGTGACCCCTGGATTTTGTGTTAGGTGAAGGAGTAAATAACACACCTTATTCACTTTTTCGACACCATTCACAATTTTATAGACCTCTATTGTATCCCCTCTAAGCTGTCTCTCTACCTAGCTGAAATGTCCCAGTCTGTTTAGTTTCTCCTCATATTGAAGTTGTTCTCTACCCTTATTCATTTTTGTTGCCCTTCTCTGTACCTTTTCCAATTCTAATACATCTTTTTTGAGATGGAGTAGACATAACTGCACACAGTATCTAACGTGTGGCCATACTATTGATTTATATAATGGTATTCTGATATTTTCTGTCTTACTATCTATCCCATTTACTTACATGTCTATCCTAACATTCTGTTAGCTTTTCTGATGTCTGGTGCACATTGAACAGATGTTTTCAGAGATCTATGGACATTGACTCCAAGATCTCTTTTTTGAGTGGTAACAGCTAATTTAGATCACATCATTTTGTATGTATAGTTGGGATTCTGTTTTCCAATGTGCATTACTTTGCATTTATCAGCATTGAATTCATCAATAATTTTGATGCCCAGTCATCCAGTTTAGTGAGCTCCCTATGTAACTCTTCACAGTCTGCTTTCGACTTAACTATCTGGAGTAATTTCGTATCATCTGTAATTTTTGCCACCTCACTATTTGTCCTTAACTTGAACTGAACTTCTGAGGCTTTAAAAATAAAAATAGTAATTCATTTTTGTATTTTTTTTCCTTCTTAGCTTCATGCTCCTATTTCACTTTCTAATTCTGGCTGGGTGACAAAATTGTTCTTATTTCTGACCCATAGTTCTAAAAGTACTATATAATCTCATGTTCTTGTAAGATTGCTCAGACCAATATAGCAGACTCTAAGGGCTTGGAAAGAATGTGAATGAACATCTCAAAATATGGGGTGAAATCCTGACCCAGTAAAAGTCAATGGCACCACTCCAATTGATTTTGATAGGGCCAGGAATTCATCTAAGATGTTTATCCCCATGTAATCAAAACACTCTGAGGTTTGTCCAGCACTATTTGCTGTGCCATTATGATAATCTCTAACAGAAATAAATCACATGATGTAAGACATGATCCCTAACAGACACTTAAGGAGATAAGTGACACATTTCACTCCCTTCCCTCATCTTGTTGATATTCCCTTCAATGCCACAGCAGAACTCATGAATTTTCATTCCTGGTTCTGCCCCCTATAAATACTTTTCCGGTGATTGTACCTCATCTACAAAACAAGATTGAATTTCCATGGCTGCATTATCTGCTTGATTTATCCAGTGACCGTCTAAAAACTAACAAGATTGGATGGCCCCCTATTATGAAAATATTGACTATATTCTCTAGCCTTCATAATTGTGAAGGTAATTGTCATAAAATGTACTAGCTATAAACATATGCAGTGATTTCTGCTTGAGTGTGCAAGCAGACTGAAACAATAGCTTTATGAACTGCCTTCATTCACCTGAACTCTGGCAATGTTAATATCAACATTGTTAACACTATCTCTTCTGATCTAGGTATGTAAGAAGGAAGTGAGACAATCTTATTATGAAGATTTTCACATTGTACTTTGGAGGTGCATCTTGGGGTCATGAGTGGATGAAGTTTGGTTTACACAATTGACACTTGTTTTTGAAGTCCCATGTGAATTGGGTGAGGGACAGTGTTTTTTAGTTCAAGGAGCCAGACTAAGGAATTCTGTGCCTGAGCAAGTTCATTCTCATCTTGGCTTTTTTTTCCAAGTCTGGTATAAGGTCTTTTCTAATTGGCTCAGTTCTTCAAATCACCTTTCATTTGGCAAAAATTGGTTTTTTCAGGGTCACTGGGCTCAGTTGTATGTTTTCACTGGTATATTCACTGTCGTAAAGCAGATAGATATCAATGGTACCATCGCTGTGTCACACCATCACAGTGTTTGCACTGGTAAGTTCTTTGATGGCTGCTGAGTCCGATGCATGAGTGATAGTCCCTTCCACAGGTAGGGTACACCCATGCACAAGCAATGCTCTGAATCTGAGCAACAGATTCCTTCCTCCAATGCCAATCATCACAAAGTTTGATTCAATCTGCCTTGCAATGCCTCACTCCATCTACATGCTGACTTCGCCAGCCAGAATGGCATTCTGCACTCCTTTCCCAATCATCTACAGAGATTCCAAAGGATGCTAAGTCATCTTTGCAAGCATCCCAAAATCTCATAAATACGGATTTTCACTTTAGTTGCCAATTTGTTATTGTTCCAGTCGCTGACTTGCAAAAGGCCAAAGTTGTGGTTGCTTTGCTCATTCCACTGGTAAGCTCAGCATATATAGAGATATATTACAATGGCAAAGAAACCGATTCCATCACTACTTTCACAGCTTCTCTGCAATATGTCAATTCTTTTTGACAGATTGACAGTTAGCATAGACTGAGGAGGTCAGCAACAAAGCTAGGTTTCACAAGCAGCCCCAAGAGTTGGCATTTCTTAGTAGTAAGCAAATCACGTTAGGAAACTGGGGCAATATTTTGGTTTGATAATGTCCCTTTTGATTCTGATGAAAGTGACTTCTTTTTGGCCTAGAATGTCTTCATTTTATTTTATTTTTAGTGGGAACAGTGAACACTATTTCATTCCAAGTATATTTTTAAAACTCGATTAAAAAGAATAATATGAGAATATGAAATAATTCAGCACAATGAAAGGTGACTGAATTATCCTCTATCTATCTATGTATAGGTCATCTCAGTCACTTCATCAACTACAGCATCTGTGGTCTGTTTTACCTGCAGCATCTGTGGTCGCATCTGAGGATTGGCCTAATTTTGCACAAACACACGCATAAATAAACTTAGTCACAAAGGGTCGCTGATACAACTCATTCGTTGACATCAATGGGAGACTCCAATCAATCCAAATCAATCATATATATATATAGATATAAGTATAGATGTTTTAAAAGTCAGCTTTTCAAATCCATTATTACTGCATCCATTTTAGGCATGAGAGCTAAATTGTTCTTGCACCTTTCGGTGAGTAAGATAGACAAGTTAATTGCCTTTTAGCCTACAGAGTCTTTTGCTACAGGATCTCATTATCATATGCTTTCATGACTGAATGTGTCTTGGATTTTGAGAGAAAGCATACTTCCCTTATCACATAAGCATACTTATTTAAAATACCATGCCAACCCACATCTCTATTTATGACCTTTCATATAATCTGCCCTACCTTAATGAATGATCCTGTACTTGTACTTTTATTTTTTGTGGTGGTGCTTCCTTTTATCTACCTACTTGTTGGGCACTTTTATAGGATTAATTCCTATAGAATCTACGTATAATGTTCAATCAGTGTTTCAGTTTGGTCTAATGGGGTGGAGAAGACTGTGAATAATAATTCTCCTTGTTGGCTTTGCCACCCACTGGTCTGTGACCTTAGTAGTCCCCAGTCCTACAATACATATGCTTTTGCTTATTTTCACAAACTGAGCTACGCACATTGTTCAAAGTTAAGCACATGCATATGTCTTTGCAGGATTGGGGACTTCACTCTTCTGAGCCTGAGATTAGCCATCTGTAAAATGGGTAGAGAAACACTTATCTCTCAGGATAGTAGTATTTGTGAACTGCTTTGGAATCCTTGGGTACAAGACACCATAGAAGTGCAGCATATTATTCAGTAATATTTTTGAGTAACTTGAGACTGCTAAACTCTTTTATAATGGAAGTTATATTGGCATTTGCTGTATACACAAAGAACTTAATCCAGTATGACATATGTGGCTATTGCTTTCAAAGAAAATGAAAACGTGAACTGAAGGCAATATGCTCTGTGTCCAGTTAATAAAGTCACCATCTCTTATATTTTCTCAACCACAAAGTTAAGTCCTGACCTTGACCCCCACCTCTTAGGTTTTTGAATATGCATAGCACATTTTTGTTATATTGAGTATGATAGAAGGTCATCTTAAATTAACAGGACACTTGGAAGTACAAAAGTAAAGGAGTTAACTCATATTCTCACTTTTAGTAGAGTGCAGCATGTCCTCCCTTCCACCACATAACAGCTGTGCTTTCTATTGCAGAAAAGTTTTGAGACTATGATGTCTGGCAGCTGTTTTCTCATGTGGGGAATGCTAGACCAAAAGTAGCCTTTGTGCTTGGAGGAGTCCAACAACCCTAATTGTACAGGGAATGCAAGACAGGCATGGATAGACTGATGGTTCCTTCCCCCACACCCTCCACTCCTTCCCTGACTATCCACCCAAGTGCTGGCCACAAGCTGGACCTAATTCTATGACTTAGAACAAGTCATCAACCTCTCTGTATCGTGGGTTCTATCTGTAAAATGGGGATAATATTTACCTCCTTACAATACTGTACCTCATAGGGATATTTGTTCAGTGTTCAGAAGATATGCTACAAAGCTTTACATAAGTGCTAAGCAGCAGTAGTATTAAGGTGTCATAAATGAGACAGAGAGGAAGGTTTGAGAATATGAGTGGGTGCTATAAAATTTGAAAGATGATTGTGTTTAGTATTATTGGATTTTTCTTATTTATTTTTCAAATGCCTGAAGAATTTATAGGTCAAATGATTGCTACACTAACTATTTATTTTTGCAGAAATTACAGTATATGCTATAGCCTTTAAAAAGCATTGTAGTGAAATAAGAAAAAAGCGGTCCAGAATGGAGAGAGGTAAATAGCAGGATTCCCCAGGGATCTGTACTAAGACTAGTATTGTTCAACATATTCATAAATGATCTGGGAAAAGGGGTAAACAGTGAGGTGGCAAAATGTGCAGATCATACAAAACTACTCAAGATAGTGTGACGGGGTCAGGCTGGACGGCTATGCAAAAGTACTAGAAGGCATGTATATTAGCCCCAGGCTCAACAAAGCCCTATTCCCTGGGTAATTCAGCTGGGGCTGATTAGGCAATTAGGCCACCTGGGGCTGCTTAACTAATTAGACCACCTGGGGCAGTTTAGGCAATTAGGACGCCTGGGGCCAATTAAGGAGCCCTGCCCCAAACACTTAAAAGCCTGCAGGGGCAGGCAGGCAGTGTGGGTTGTGGAGTTTGGAGAGAGGAGGACGGAGTTTAGTTATAGTTATAGTTATAGTTATAGTTATAGTTATAGTTATAGTTATAGTTATAGTTATAGTTATAGTTATAGTTATAGTTATAGTTATAGTTATAGTTTAGTTTGGAGTTACAGTTTACAGCTTTGGAGGTTTGCAGCTTGAAAGCCTGCAGTTGGAGTTGGCGGCTTGGAGCTGGCAGGCTGCCGCCTGCAGCCTACAGAGGCTTACAGCTTTCACTATTGCTACCGCAGCCCCGGAGGGCAGGGCACCTGGCCGGGGGAGCAGGGAGCGGGCCACGGATTACCCCAAAGGGAAGGTAGAAGTACACAGGGGCAGAGCGGGCCCCGGCCCCTCCCTTGACCCTTCCCCAGCTGCACCACTGGCTAGGCCGGGAAAGCGCAAGACCCACGAGGGCGAAATATCTCACCCACCCCCCACCTACCCTGTTACAATAGTTAAATCCAGATCAGACTGCGAAAAGTTACAAAGGGATCTCACTAAACTTCATGACTGGGCAACAAAATAGCAGATGAAATTCAATGTTAATAAATGCAGAATAATGTATATTGAAAAACAAAATCCCAACTACACATATAAAATGACAGGGTCTATATTAGCTGTTACCACTCAAGAAAGAGATCTTGGAGTCGTTGTAGATAGTTCTCTGAAAACATTCACTCAACATGCAGAGGCAGTCAAAACGCTAACAGGATGTTGGAAATCATTAGGAAAGGGTTAGCTAATAAGACAGAAAATATCTATTGACTCTTTATAAATCCATGGTACACGCCCATCTTGAATACTGCATGCAGATCTGGTCGTCCCATCTCAAAAAAGATATATTGGAATTGGAAAAGGTTCAGAAAAGGGCAACAAAGAAGACTAGGGTATGGTGTGATTAGGTATGGGAAAGCTTGGAAAAGAGATGTCTAAGAGGGATATGATAGAAGTCTATGAAATCATGACTGGTGTGGAGAAAGTAAATAAGGAAGTGTTATTTATTCCTTCCCGTAACACAGGAACTAGGGAGTCACCAAATGAAATTAATAGACAGCAAATTTAAAACTGAGAAAAGATAGTATTTTTTCACACAATGCACAGTCAAGCTCTGGAACTACTTGCCAGAAGATGTTGTGAAGACCAATAATGGGGTTCTAAAAAGAACTAGATGAGTTCATGGAGGATAGGTTCCTCAACGGTTATTAGCGGGATGGGCAAGGATTGCTGTTTGCCAAAAGCTGGGCATGGGTGACAGGATGGATCATTTGATGATTATCTGTTCTGTTAATTCCCTCTGAAGCATGTGGCATTGGCCACTGTAAGAAGACAGGATACTAGCTAGATAGACCATTGGTCAGACCCAGTGAGCCAATTCTTATGTTCTTATACTGACATTGCTAAAATTCTAGCCTGTAAAAATGCTTTGTCTGCTATTGTCACAAAGGATTAAAGGAGACTGAAATATGAAGAATATAGAGGCAGGTTTATGCTAGTTTGAATGCTGATAGAGAGACCTGTCATTGAAAAGGTCAGAGAGAGAGAGTTGTTTTGGCACCAAGTAGACAATCTCCGATATACCTCAAGGTCTGTAGGGGTATGTGACCCAGAGATCCCACTGGCAGAGGACATAAATGGGTTTACAGGGATTTACAGGGATCCCCAGCATGTAACATCAATATAACAGAGCACAAAGGGTGTCATGTGACATCTCTATCAACAGCCAATAATGCACTGGTCATGCTAATCATTGAGAGATATATGTGTGGATGATTTTTAAGGCATTATGTATCTATCATGAAAACTGTGTTCTTAAAGTGTGTAAGTTAAGACAGGTCACCAGAAGGTGATAGAGAGGTTCTGTGCAGGCAGGGGTAGGATCCACTTCTCTCTCTGGCTGGTCATTGTGTGTCTTACAATGTAAGTCTCTTTGCATATGGAGCCACCAGCTAATCAAGATTGCAATGTTTACAGGAGTTCACAAAAACTACAGGAAGGAATGAAGAGCAGGACGATGTCCCATTTATGACTAAGATAAAATAATTAGTCAGGTGTATCGGGAGAATTCAAGGACTCGCACAGCATCCTTCACTAGGGGACAAGATGATAATGTGGTTGTCTTATGACTGGAGGGTCACAGCCAGCGGGGCTGTTAAACATTGGGAAAAAGACTGGGTGAGCTAAACTTTATGAACCATAAGTATCTTATTAGTTAAGTCTAGGCTCTAGAAAGCATTTTACAAATTTGTTTTAGATGTAGCCCATTATTTCAAATATTTCTACCTGCTTGATATTAGAATCATATAATCATAGGGTTAGAAGGGTCATTTAGTCTAACCCCTGCCTAGATGCAGTATTGCTTGTGTCCAAACCATCCAAGACTGATGGTTACCCTACCTCCTTTTGAAAACCTCCAGTGAAGGAGATGCTACAACCCCCTAGACAGTTTGTTCCATTGCCTTACTGTTTTTACAATTGGGACATTTTTCCTGAAATTTAATCTAAATCTGCTGTGATATAGTTTGAATCCATAGACTCTTGTCCTTCCCTCTGTGGCAAGATAGAACAACTTTTCTCAATCTTTTTTATGGCAGCATTTCAAGAGTTTGAAGACCACTATCATGTCCCCCATTAAACTCCTCTTTTCCCAACTCAACATACCCAGTTCCTTCTACCTTCAGAATCAAAGAAGATTAGAGTTGGAAGGGAACTCAGGAGGTCATTTAGTCCAACCTCCTGCTCAAAAGAGGACCAACCCCAAATAAAACATCCCAGTCAGGTCTTTGTCATGCCAGGCCCTAAAAACCTCTAATAATGGAGATTCCATCACCTCTCTAGGTAACTCATTCCATTGCTTCACCACCCTCCTGGTGAAAAAGGTTTTCCTAATATCCAACCTAAACCTCCCGCACTGCAACTTGAGAGCATTGCTCTTTGTTATGTCATCTGCCACCACGGAGAACAGCCTAGTTACATCCTCGTTTGAACTCCCCTTCAGATAATTGAAGGCTGCTATCAAATCCCCCCTCACTCTTCTCTTCTGCAAACTAAATAAGCCCAGTTCCCTCAGCCTCTCCTCATAGGTCATGTGCCCCAGCACCCTAATCATTGCTGTTGCCCTCTCTGGAGTCTCTCCAATTTGTCCACATCCTTCCTGTAGTGGGGGGCCCAAAGCTGGACACAGTACTCCAAATGAGGCCTCACCAGTGCTAAATAGAGGGGAATAATTACTTCCCTCGATCTGCTAGCAATGCAGCCCAATATGCCTTTAGCGTTCTTGGAAATAAAGGCACACTGTTGACTCATATCCAGCTTCTTTTCCCCTGTAACTCCCAGGTCCTTTTCTGCAGAACTGCTGCCTAGCTAGTTGGTCTCCAGCCTGTAGGAGCGCCTGGATTCTTCTGTTCTAAGCACAAGTCTTTGCACTTGTCCTTGTTGAACCTCGTCAAATTTCTTTAACCCAATCTTCCAAATTATCTAGGACATTCTGTATCCTATCCCTACACTCCATTATATCTACCTCTCCCCGCAGTTAGTGTCATCCACAAATTTGCTGAGGGTGCAGTCCACCCTATCCTCCAGATCATTAATGAAGATGTTGAACAAAACTGGATCCAGAACCGACCCCTGCTTGATACCGGCTGCCAAATAGACATAAACCCATTGATCACTACCCATTAAGACTGATGATCTAACCAGCTTTCTATCCATCTTATATTCCATTAATCCAACCCATACTTCCGTAATTTGCTGATAAGAATACTGTGGGAGACAGTATGAAAAGCTTTACTAAAGTCAAGATATATCATGTCCACTCTTTCCCCACATCCCTAGAGCCAGTCATCTCATCATAAAAGGCAATCAGATTGGTCAGACATGGCTTGTGCTTTGTGAATCTGTGCTCACTGTCCCGATTGCTTTCCTCTTCTCTCAATACTTCAGCATGGATTCCTTGAGGACCTGCTCCATGATTTTTTCCAGGGACTGAGATGAGACTGACTGATCTGTAGTTCCCCTGATCCTCCACCTTCCCCTTTTTAAAGACGGGCACTATATTTGTCTTTTTCCAGTCATCCAGGACCTCTCTTGATCGCCACGAGTTTTCAAGGATAAAAGCCAATGGCTCTGCAATCACATCAGCCAATTCCTTCAGCATCCTCTATTGCTCATATGGCTTGCATTCCATTCCTTTGATCATCTTTGTCACTTGTCTCTGCATCCTTTCCAGTTTCTCTACATCCTTTCTATATGTTGGTGACCAAAACTGGACACAGAACGCCATCTGAGACCTAACCAGTGCTTAGCAGAGCAATACTTTCACTTCCTATGACTTGCATGCTACTCCTCTGTTAACACAACCTAAACTTGCATTTTCTTTTTTGCAACAGCATCTCATTGTTGATTCAAGCTCCCTGAAGCTCAGGTTTTTATACTTGTTTTCATGGCAAACATATCTAAGGGCTATGTTTCAAGCAGTGCTGTGTTCTAAGGTATAACTGGTAAGCTGGAATGTATTGTTCCTTTGGGAACAGCTTATCTGTAAATACTGTGAGTGTCCAATGGAATAAAAGCTCTTCAGTCCAAGGCATTTCTTGGAGGGCTGAGGGGTTGTAGTGTGCCTGTCACTACCTGGCAGAGCCTGCATAGGTAAGAAGGAGAGCACTTGTGTTGTCTGTGGACTTGGGGAGATGATCCCTGGCAGGCACAGAAAAGGGTTCCTCACATTGAGGGCGGGAGGTATGGAGGTGATTCACAGCCATGGATGTTCCTAGGAGGTGATAGGGGACCTGGAACGCCCCCCAAAACAGGGGAGCACTACTAAGCAGTGGTTTTGAAAGCGGGGCCAGTAAATTAATTGATTGCACAACTTCCCACAACACCTGTTGTTTTCTGTGTTAGGGCTTTTGATTCGAATTAAAACTCCTTCCCAACAGCGAATCCAAGCAAGCAGAGTTTCTAGCTCCTCTGATTTGTCCAATTTGTATCTGTAACTGCATTCACAAATGTATGCAAACAAATGCACATACATTTGTGCTAGGACTTTGAGTCTTCCATTTTGAAAAATTGGCCCTTAAAATGTCATCCTGCTGTGCAGAAGACCCCTTCTTACTCAAGTGACCTTTTGCTAAGTGTACTCATATATGCTTTCTACATAGTATAGTTTAATTTTCACCACTTTAATCACTGCAGATCCAATGGAGCTAAGGAAGACTGAGCTGGATTCTCTTCTGTCTCACACATCATCAATAGAATTAACTACTAAACAGCAATTGCAGAGTCCTTCCTGCTATTAACAACACATAATCCCATATAAATCAGCTTGATGTTCAGATCCTAGGTTGAATGTTCAGATTTGGCTGTTAGAAATAAAGTATTTTTATTCGTAACTTGAATAGATTTGGTCTGAAGTCACTGACAGACAAAAACTATGGAACCCCAAGATACTTATTTACAACATCACTTTTCAGATTAGAACCACACTTCAAAATTATCATCATAGGTTTTTCATTCAGATAAAAAAGGGCTATTCACACCTCTCAGAGATGAACTGTCAGTCTGTTTGCAGATTTAGAAGATAGCACTGTGAAGGTTTACATGTGGGTATTTTCTTAACTCTAAAAGCTAGAAAAATAGGCTGAGATATTTTTTTTAATTGGTTCCTGTAGCCAGGTGGTGTGGCCTCCCTCGGAGATTGACACCAAGGGAGAGCCAAACCCCCCCGGGGGTGGGAATCCAGGAAGGCAACAGCTGACTGGAAGCAGGTAGGCTGTGCTAGGCCTATAAAATCCAGGCCTGCCTACTCAGTTGGAAGCCAGCAGCCAAGGGAGAAGGTGCCTCTCCCTTGGTGCTCAAGCGTACGGCCGCACCTGACCACTACGACCCGGAGGAGAAGCTGCCGGATGTACCCACTATTCTCCTGAGGAGCAGCCTGAACACCAGGCTTGCCCTACTAAGGGCTAGAGGCAACCCCTCTAATTTGTACTTCTGAGGGGTGTAGGTGCCGGGAGGTGTGGCCTCCCTCAGGGATTGACACAGAGGGAGAGTTTCCGGCACTGCCCACTACTGGGGGATCTTCTACATTACCCAATATTTAGGCTTCTGGATTGAGGAAACTAACTATGGGGTTTTTTGGTTTTTCTTCTTTGATATTCCAATAGTTAAAGCTTTATAAACCATTAAAACACAAATTGTCAACATCACATGCCAAAATATACAAATTAAATACCCTTTAATCAACAAATCATATCTGTTTTTACTGTTCATTCACTAATCCATTTGAAACAAGCCAAAATTCACAAATCTAAATCCCTGCATTTGTTAAGAACTCTGCATAAGCAAATTACCAGTGGTCAGATACACATTGAACATGTGTCACATGAAGCTTGTACTTGTAGACTTCTGTGCATGCACTCTAAGTTCTCAAGTAGCATTTTTGTTACTTTACCTATCTTTGTAAATTTTGCTTATTAGCGATGGAAATATTTTCTCCTCAGTTTGTGTGTGTAGGGTGAAATTGATGTTTATGGAAAATCTATTTCTTCTAAGCTTCAGTAAAAGACTGGGAGAAATATATTGTAAGAAGAAATCTGAAAGCAGCAGTTGTGAAGCCCAGCAGAGACCTTTCTGGTCCTTGCCACCAACTGGCATATACAAGGGTGTGGAGGATTTGGCAGATCTTGGGTACTGTGGAGAAGGTTGGGGCAGCTTGCCAGGGAATTGTATGAGGAGGTGCTGACTCCACAAGGTCAAATGGGCATCCATACCAGACAATGAGACTGTGTTTGCCTATCACAGTAGAGCACAACATAATGTGAGTGGCTTTATAGAATGATGGCAGAATCACTTATGGGGCTTTCTAATATTCCAACAGGCTCAGTCTTACAGGCATTTGGAAGGAATGAGGTTTGTTTGTTTTGCATAATACATAATTAATTGCCAATAATTGTTTGGGTTACCAAAAAAGTCCTGATAGGTACAAATAAGCAATAATTGGGGCCTCCATCTCATGCTGCTTCTCTAACAACTCCATCAGTTTTATAGAATGTAGAGCACCTTGAAAACATTAATGAATGAAAACTCATAACACCAGTAAAAAATAGTAAATTATACTCATTTCTCAGAGGGATAAGCTAAGTGACAAAGGAGTTAAAGCCAACATTTTTTCAGAAGAATGCACACAGCTGTACATTTCATACATTCTAAGCAAGGAGGCCAGAGCTCAGCCTAAACAAATTCTCAGCATTCAGATACACATTGGACGTGTGTCACATGAAGCTTGTATTTGTAAACTTCTGCGCACACGCTTTTGAAAATACAATCAAATGTGATTGCCCGAGATCACACAATGAGTCAGTGGCAGAACTGGAAGAAGTCAGAAGTCTTGATTCAATAAATTGAATTTCTTCTCATTAAAACAGGTGGTGAATTGAAAAAAAAGAATTAGAGATATTCTTCCAAGCTCTGTCCACAAAATATGCTCCACCTACATGAGACACCACTCATAGAACACTGTGCAAATGTGTTCTATTTTTCTACAACTTGCATCTAAATTTTTCTACAACTTGCATCTAAATGGGTTACTGAGAAAGTTGAGTATGTTATCTTCCTTTCCCTCCTGTATCTAATTTGCAGTACACTGAAAAGATCTTCAGGAAACAAACCTTGTCTTTTTGCTAGAAGCAACTGGAGTCTAAACTTTTGGATTCAAACTCTTACTTGCACACTTATCAAATCTGTAATGGACTGAATCCAAACACTTCATCCAAACATTATCCAGACTGGGGGTTTGAAATCTGGATCGAAAGCTGAACTCTCATATTTCAAAATGTTCAGATTTGGCGCTTGGATTCAGCTCATTGCAAACTGTGCAAACTGTGAAGGACCAGCCCATCTTGTACAGACTGTTTGTAAGGCACCTTAACACCCATTCCAATTAAGTAATAATAGCTAATAACAATAATAATAGTCTTCCAACAATCACAGTCAGCAGCTGTGATGTGTCTGGGTCATTAGATGTATTTCTTACAGAAGTGGTTAAATCCCTATCATCTGAGCCATTTAAAACTCCAGTGGGTAAAGCAATCAAAAACATATTTTAAGGAACAATCATGTACTGTTTGAGAATGGATTAGATAACGTAGTAGGACTGCTGTGTCTATAATTTCTATTATAGTTTCTTGAGTTATTTAATCTTCACTAATATGCTACTCCACTGGTTATGAAAGCAGACCCTTCTATCTCCAGGTGGGCCTTGCCAGCAATGAATTCTGCCTTTCAGTTATGTAATTAGACTACTTTTTTCATGTTAATAACACATATCCTCTTCTTGAGTAGCATATAAATTATCACTGGATTAAATTAGTGGTATCTGCCATTGGTCTGAGATTTCATCGGATGACAGACATTGCAGTACTGGCAGCAGTGACGAGAAAACATGTCACCTCAGATTTTTTTTTTCCTTTGCTTTTCCCTACCCAAACACTACCTTTTTCTGCTCGCAATTATGAGAATATTTGCCTCAGATATCACCCAAATTATTATCCCTGGAGCTACTACTAGAGATGTTTAGTGCCATTGGCTCCTGAGAAACAAATAGTTTCCCTTATGATAATGACCAGTTGGCTTAGAAGAAGGGATGGGAAAAGAGGGAAGAAAGATTTTGAAACTGCTGACTCCTATTAAAATACTCTGGTTTACAAATGGTAATAAACTATTGCTGAGTATAATTGTCAGTTTGATTTACCTTCCTTCATCAAAGTTACTGCAGCATTACAGAATTTAAAAATCAAGGCTCTCTGCTGAGTGCAATGGGATGTCATATTTTGCAGAGACATGCAGTGGTGAGAATACTAACAAGTATTAATTTGTTAACATTAGACATAGTCCCATAGTGAGATCTCAAATAAAACAAACAGGAACAGATGGCTGGCCTGCTGAGTCACCATTTACTGGGCTTCCTGGATACTTAAAGCCTGATATTGCACAACTTTACAAAGGTGAACAGTCCCTTTAAAGTCAATGTGGAGTGAGGGCTTCTACTCATGTGAGTATGGGAGTGAAAGGGACACAATGTAAACATAGGAGAGAACATGGATAAAGTCTGAAAAATAGAAAGAAAACAAAGAAAGGTCTGACTGGTCATAGTGTCTGATGTTGACATCATGGTATCCCATGTATTATCTCGTGCCTCGCAGATAAGACTACACAGCCACAGAGTCATGAGCAGATGTCACAAAGGAATGCATAGTCTCCCACTGAATACTTGGCACAAAATGTGGCCCTTTAATGAAAATCAGTTTTTCACATTTGTCTTTCTCAATGTGTTTACAACACGTATTGATAGTTGCTTTCCATTCAGGTCTGTCTTTTGCTGTGTCTTCACAATTAGCAATATTTATTCTGCATGAGTTGAGATTCTGCTTTAGGGTGTGCATGAAGCATGTATGCTGATGAACAACCCTGCACACTCCGAGTTTCAGCTCACTGGAGAGGACTGTTTTGGGAGTCTATCACCATCAATTCTGATAATATGACCTGTCTATCTTAGCTAAGCTTTGATAATCTTTGCCTCAGTGCTGGTTATTTTTGCTCTTTCAGTGATGAAGTGTGACACCGTGTCTTACCAGCACACCTTCAGAACAGAGCAAAGACAGCACATGTGATATTTTTCAAGTTGCTTGATATATGCACAGTAAACTGTCAGTGTTTCACATCTGTGTAAAAGGGATGCTATCACTGATGCATTGCATAACATCAGTTTTGCTGATAGTTTGATGGTGTGCTGTTTGAGTGTCCTATGGCTAACTTTTTCAAAAGCCTGTCATGCCTTTCATATTCTATTTTTATATTTCTTGATCCTGGGACCTGGCACTTGAGATGGTACTGCCAAATTATGTAAAGTGATAGGTATTTAGTTTTTACCATCGTGGTAATGGTTGATCGGGTTACTTGGAAGAGGCCTTCAGTTTATTTCCAGACTGATGTTGACTCTGAACTGTTAGTTGCCTGAGAACATATCACAGATAAGCTGTAGGTCATTTTCACTATGACTAAGTAGAGCACAATTACTTGCAAAAAAGGGCTTCACAAGAGTTCCCCAAGAACTTTTGTCTTTGCAATAAATCTTCAGAGATTGACTAGTTCTCCATCAGTTCTGTACCTTATATAGAATTGCATAATTGAAAATGGCTGTAAAGAAGAGACCTGAGAGGATGATTGGCAGTTTGCAGCCTTGTTTCACTCATTAGATATGGGGAAATGGTTTAGAGAGACCATCATCTAAGAATACTTGATCAGTCATTGCTTCAGGGGAATTGACATGATGTTAATGAAGAATGTGGTTGGCCAGTTCAACTTTTCTGAATTTTCTAGAGTCTACTTCTGCTCAGTGTCAAACACTTAAAAAAAAAATCAATGAAAAAACATAGTTCCATGTTTTGTTCAATGCATTTTTCCAGAATCTATCTCACAACAAAAACATGTCTGTAGTGCTCCTACCTGATCTAAACCCACATTGGATCTCTGGTAGAAGCTTCTCTGATACCGTTGAAATAAGCTGATGGAGCAGACATGAGGGAAGATTTTACCACCTACAGATACTAAAGAGATATCCCAGCAGTTGCACAATGGTATTTCTTCCCTTTATTTGTGTATATATAAATATGACTGCATCTTTGAAAACCAGAAAAATTTTCTCAGTTACCTTATCCTTAATAATTTTATATATGTACTTGACAGTTTTGGGGCTTGCAAGTTTAACGCTGTCTTTGCCTGGTGATTTATCTGACTTTGTTCAATAGCTCATTGCACTTCTTCAGTCATTGGTAACTGGGAAATTTCTTCATGTAATGGGTTAGTTCCTCTAGCACTTGTGGTTTGACAGGATACAGATGGAAGAATCTCAGTAAGGTGCTGCACCCATCCTTCAGAGATGTCTCTTTCGCCCAGGAATAAGATAGTTCCATCTGAACTCTTAAATGGAGTCAGCCCTGATTTCAATTAATCCTAAATGGCTTTCAGGGAGTCATAGAGCAACATTGTGTTTTTAGTACCAGCATAATCCTGTATTTCTTCTGCTTTCTTTTCCTATCTTGTTTTGCCAAGACATAAATGAATCACTCTTCTTCACTGAGGATCTTTTTTATTTCCTCGTCTTTTTCATCAAACCAATCCTGGTGCCACCTTTTTCCTAGAGTGTCTTCTGAGTCTTGAAGGATGGCTGTTTGAATATATTCTGCTTTTTAAGTGTTATTAGGTGACTATGTAATGCTATTACATTTTTCCTCTAAGTTTTCCCTCAGTTTTTCTTGATGAAATGGATGTCCTAGGTTTGCTATGTTCAATTTTTGTTTAATCTGTTCAGCATTGTTTCACCAAGGGGCAACAAAGTATGAATTTAAAATGGCTCTGATAATGCTGTGATTGGTCCAACAGTTTTCTCCTCTCATCACTCTGGTGATCTTGAGGTTCTTAAGTCTCTTTGCCATATAATGGCACAGTCAATCAAGCGTCAGTGCTTTTGATCTCAGATACATCCACAAAATTTTATATTTGTCAACTTGCTAGAAGATTGTGTTGGTTATAGCAAGCTTTATCGAGCGCACTTGCTGAGTGGGAGGCGGCCCCGTGCTATTCATTTTTCCGACTCCATTGTTTTTTATTCCTCCACTCCAAGCCTCACTGTCTTTTCCAGCTCTGGCCTTAAAAACTCCCAGAAGTTGGAGCTTGTCTTTACTGGGAATAGATTTGATCATGTCATTCAAATCAGAATAGAATCATCCTTGTATTGCTTTTGTGCTATTCCTGGTTGGAGTATAAGCACTGACAAGAGTTGAAAAGTGTGAATTTCCGATGGGAAGACAGAGTCATTAGATATTCATTTCTGCCCCCAAGTGAACCTTTCAGTAATTTCAAGAGGCCTGTTTTTAATGGTAAAACCAATGCCATCAATTCTGTTTTTCTCTGCTGGAGGTTTAGCCAACTCCTAGTTCCTTTATGGAGCCTTTGTCTGCAAGTCTAGTTTCACTAAGGGCAGTGATGTTGGTGCTGTATCTAGCAGTTGGTCTTGA
This sequence comes from Mesoclemmys tuberculata, assembly GCA_007922155.1. NCBI lineage: Eukaryota > Metazoa > Chordata > Testudines > Chelidae > Mesoclemmys > Mesoclemmys tuberculata. Next base: position 34,299,137 of record ML675611.1, read on the forward strand.
TGAATTATCAGTCTGTATTCCATGTTGCCACAGTGAGAGCTCTTGTTTTTCTTATAGGACAAACATTGTGTGGATGATCCACAAGTCGTGGTGAACTGGCCAGATTAAAGTTGGGCAACCAATGTTTAGAGCGCCTTTTCTAGCTCCTTCCCTTACTATGGTGAGAAGTGCTGTCCTGAAAAGGGGTTGCTCTGAAATTTTTGCTGCCTAGCATTCCAGACTGAATTCCAGGTTGCCTGTGTGCAGCTTTGTGACTATGCTTCCCAGTGTTCATCTGCACCTCTCACTTCCGTACTTTCCCATCAATGCAAGATTGTCTTTCTTAATGATGAGTGACTGCCTGTGCATGAGGTTTTTGAAGTGAGAAGACCATTACACAAGGGCAATCTCACTCTCTTGGCTGCTGAAGTCAAAGACCAGTAGCACAACAGGGTGCAATGACAGGGAACATCATTAGCTGCAATGGATAGAAATCAACATCTTTTGTGCCTTGTCAAGTTTTGCATATCGCCCAATACAATACTGTAGTGCCTGTCTAGTCACTAAATAGAGATGGTTCCTCCACCAATTCTGCCAAAGCAGTCTTTGCGTGATAGGGATGGGCATCTCCCGTCATGGCTACCCTCTACCTGGTTTACCCACCACTCAAAGCAATGTGCCTTGGCATGGATGCTACCAAATGCTAGTAGTTACTTGGAGTCACAGAGAGACCTTGGTGCAAGGTGAAGACCATGAAAGAGAACCATTCAAAGAGGGTCCTGACTTCCAGAGATACTACCTCTCCTTGTACATCCCGTGAGAAAAGGTATAGGGTGAAGAATCGCGCACATGTTCTCTGGAAACACCCCCCTGCTCCACCCTCCAGGGGCTCCTAGAGACAATATATAAAGAATGCCTGCCTACACCAGCCATCACTAATCATTCCTAATCGCAATTGGTTGAAAGGACTTCATCCTTATGAATCCCAGGAAATTAGGCTAAAATAGATGCAGTGTGGGGTGGCTGGAGAATGCAGCACAGTCCCTCAGCAGCCCTGCTCCAGTAGACTAGAAAAGCAACTGCAGAACCCCAGTGCTAGTGGCATGGGCTGTTCATGTCACTGGATCACATATATACAAAGACTATAGTTAATTATGTGACTTTACAATGCCTAACACAATAGGAACCAAACTTTAAGGTGCTACTGCAATTTCAATGTTAAATAATTTGATAATATGTGCAGACCTCTATATGCCCCTCTCTTGGCTAACCTCCATAGGTTCTACCAGAAGGACAAACATCATGACAAAGTCCAGCCTCATGAAATTTCTACCCCAGTGTTCAGATTCAGGAGGTTCCAGTCAATACTGACATGGAGGCTCCCATGTGCTTCACCAGTATCACCACCATATAGCCCTAATATAGGATTTAAGAATTGTAGAAAGTGTTTTTCTGTCTCTCTTCATCACAAGTGAATGTTACTCTCTACTTGTAGTTTGTGGTGGCCTTCCACACTAACGAATCTTTAGCCATTTAGCAGAGCCTCTATCCCCTGGCAAAACTCAGTGTGTGTGTGTGTCCTGCGTATTACCAGTCAAGACATAATTAGGACTCCTGTGGATTGTAAGAAACAATTCTATTTAGAAGAGTCAAAGGGAGTATTCCCTTCAGTCAAGCCTTTAGGAGCTGTGCAGAGCTTGTCTCAGAGTAAGTGAGCTCTAGGCATTTCTTACATATGCCTCAGGTGCCTTCTTTCTGCTTCCTCCTCATCTACCTGGGTGCTCTGAGATAACCTGATCCAAACTGTTATCCTTAGGAATATAGATACATAGGAATTGCCTTGCATGCCAGAATAGTCCATTTTCACTGGTATCCACTCTAACAATACAGGAGGCAGCAGAAAAAAAATGCAAGAAATCTTGCAGTAGACAGTGATGAAATAACTTACTCATAAGGAAACTTTCTTCCTAATCCATAATAGAGATTGGTTTTTGCCCTGAAGCATGTGGGTATGGCGTGTGCAAACATGCAAGTTGCAGATTTCAAGAGAAAGATGTCTGTATACTTGCCTGTCTATTCCTGGTTTGAAACTGCTCAGTGAAAAGTTTATCTAATTTTCAACCTATACTGTGAGTATCTTGCAAGCTATTCAGACTCCTTGCTATTTATTATTACATATTAATGATGTGTGACTGGTCATCTTAAGTCACCTGGTATTGTTTCTGCTCCCTGGTTCAATGAATAATGAATAACAAATAAACTTGCTTATAGCTGCATGCCCTTGTTTCCTTGCCAAAATGATAGACAAACAGCTATTCCCCAAAGTTTGCTATGAACAAAAGTAACTAGTGTGAATGTTCAAAAATAAAAAGGTGTGTGAACTTTATTTAACTGAAATGCCATTCAGCCATTCCGAATATGAGTGAATGTTAATGAACTCTGGCTTTCAAGGAGATTAACAAAAATAACTAGCCTAAACAGTCCTGCAAAACTGGATTGTGTCCCGAGAATTTAAAAAAAAAAATCTGATATTTTTTCTCTTTTTCTTCCACATTGTATGTCATGTTCTGCATTTCCTAGTTTTTGTTTGTCTAAAAGATGTAAATACTAGACACCTGAAAGGAAGAGACTACACTCAAGAAATTTCTTAAAGAATTTTACAAACCCTTAAAATTTATGCAGCTTAGATACACTTTGCAGCAACATCCAAAAATCTAGGGCATTTATCCAGACCTTTGAAGGTTCTCCCATCACTTGTTAAATACGGTTTGGACGTGAAAACAAAAGCGGATGATTCAGTTGTTTTAACTTCTCAGTTACATAATTAAATAAAGAAACCATTTTAATTATTGAATTATTAATTAATCAAGCATTGAAATTATTGAATAGTTGTCCAATGACCCATACAATTGTATAAACAACATCAAATAACTAGTTGACTCTTGAGTCCTCACTAGCTTTTTTATGCACTTGAAAGTGTGGGAGTTTTATGTGTGCACTTTCTTTATATTATATTGTTCATGGAAGTCACAAATTAAACCATTTCATAGACTAAGTTCACACCACAAGAGTCTTTTTTATCTTTGATTTTTGAGAGTAACTGAGATAAAAATAAAGAATTTCCTGTTCTAAAAACAGTTAAGCATGTGGCTGATCCACATACATGCAAAGGTACATATATGTTAATTTGAACATTAATAATATGCATGAGTGATATACATGCATGCTGGTATATATATATATATATGAGAAAGTAGGGCAAATGGCTAGCTATCTTAGGTGCCTGTACATGAACATAAGAAGCTAGGGAAACAAGCAGGAGGAATTGGAAGTCATGGCACAGTCAAGGAACTATGATGTGACTGGAATAACCGAGACTTGGTTGAGTCCATCACATAACTGGAGCACTGTCATGGATGCGTATAAACTGTTCAGGAAGGACAGGCAGGGGAAAAAGGGTGGAGGAGTTCCACTGTATATAAGACAGCAATATGACTGCTCTGAGCTCCAGTATGAAACTGGAGAAAAGCCTGTTGAGAGTCTTTGGGCTAAGGTTAGAGGCAAGAGCAACAAGGGTGGTGTCATCGTGGGTGTCTGTTATAGACCACCAGACCAGGAGGATGAGGATGATGCTTTCTTCAGATAACTAATGCAAGTTTCCAGCTCACAGGCCTTCACAGGCCTGGGTTCTCATGAGGGACTTTAATCACCCTGCCATCTTCTGGGAGAGCAATACAGCAGTGCACAGACAATCCAGGAAGTTTTTGGAGAGTGTTGCAGACAACTTTCTGGTGCAAGTGCTGGAGGAAGAAACTAGGGGCCATGTTCCTCTTGACCTGCTGCTCACAAACAGGGAAGAATTGGTAGGGGAAGTAGAAGTGAGTGGCAACCTGATCATCAGTGACCATGAGATGGCAGAGTTCAGGATCCAGACAAACAGAAGAAAGAGGAACAGCAGAATATGGACCCTTGACTTCAGAAAAACAGTCTTTAAATCCCTCTGGGAGGGGATATACAGGATCCCCTGGGAGGCTAACATGAGGGGGAAAGGAATCCAAGAGAGCTAGCTGTATTTTAAAGAAACCTTATTGGGGATGCAGGAACAAACCATCCTGATATGTAGAAAGAATAGTAAATATAGCAGGAGACCAGGTTGGCTTAACAGAGAAATCTTTGGGGAGCTTAAACAAAAACTAAGCTTACAAAAAGTGGAAGCTTGGTTAGATGACTAGGGAGGATTATAAAAATACCGCTAAAGCATGCAGGAGTGAAATCAGGAAGGCCAAAGCACAATTGGAGTTGCAGCTAATAAGGAATGTGAAGGGTAACAAGAAGGGTTTCTACAGATATGTTATCAACAAGAAGGTGGTCTGCTAAAGCATAGGCCCCTTACTGAATGGGGCTGGCAACCTAGTGATACACGATATGAAAAAAGCTGAAGAGCTCAATACTTTTTTTGCCTCTGTCTTCACAGACAAGATCCACTTCCAGACTACTGCACTGGTGAGCAGTCCTCAGTGGTGAAAGAACAGGATCAGGAATATTTATAAAAGCAGGACATGCATTATTCCATAGGGCCAGATGCAATGCGTCCGAGGTTGCTGAGGGAGTTGGCTGATGTGATTGCAGAACCATTGACTATTATCTTTGAAAACCCCTGGTGACTGGGGAAAGTCCAGACAATTACAAAAAGCAAATATAGTGCCCATCTTCAAAAAAAGGAAGGATAAGGATCTGGGAACAACAGACCAGTCAGCCTCACCTCAGTTCCCAGAAAAATCATGGAGCAGGTCCTCATGAAATCCATTCTGAGGCACCTGGAAGAGAAGAAAGTGATTAGGAACAGTCAGCATGGATTCACCACAGGCAAGTCATGGCTGACCAACTGGATTGCCTTCAATGATGAGATGACTGATTCTGTGGATGTGGGAAAAATGGTGGATGTGATATACCTTGACTCTTAGCAAAGCATTTGATACAGTCTCCCACTGTACTCTTGGAAGCAAGTTACAGAAGTATGGGTTAGATGAATGAACTGTAAGGTGGATAGAAATATGACTAGATCATTGGGCTTAATGGGTAGTGATCAACGGCTGAATGTCTAGTTGGCAGCTGGTAACAAACTGAGTGCCCAAGGGGTCAGTCCTGGAGCCAGTTTTCTTCAACATCTTCATTAATGATGTAGAGGATGGAATGGATTGCACCCTCAGAAAGTTTGCAGATGACTCTAAACTGGATGTAGATAACCCTCTATGCTGGATGCAGATGACCTTCTATGCTGCAGGGTAGGGATAGGTTACAGAGTGACGTTGAAAAATTAGAGGATTTAGCCAAAAGAAATCCGATGAAGTTGAACAAGGACAAGTGAAAAGTTCTGCCCTTAGGACAGATGAATCCCATCTACTGCTACAGACTGGAGACCAACTGGCTAGGCAACAGTTCTGCAGAAAAGAACCTGGGAGTTACAGGGGACAAGAAGCTGGATATGAGTCAACAGTGTGCCCTTATTTCCAAGAACGCTAAAGGCATATTGGGCTGCATTTGTAGGAGCATTGACAGCAGATCGATGGAAGTGATTATTTTCCTCTATTCAGCACTGGTGAGGCCTCATCTGGAGTACTGTATCCAGTTTTGGGCCTCCCACTACAGAAAGGATGTGGAAGAATTGGAAAGAATCCAGAGGAGGACAACAAAAAAGATTAGGGGTCTGGAGCACATGACTTATGAGGAGAGACTGAGGGAACTAGGCTTGTTCAGTCAGCAGAAGAAAAGAGTGAGTGGGGATTTAATAGCATCCTTTAACTACTGAAGGGGATGTTCCAAGGAGGATGGAACTAGGCTGTTCTCAGTGGTGGCATATGACAGAACAAAGAGCAATGGTCTCAAGTTGCAGTGGGGGAGGTCTAGGTTGGACATTAGGAAAAATTTTTTCACTAGGAGGGTGGTGAAACACTGGAATGGGTTACGTGGGGAGGTGGTGGAATCTCCATTCTTAGCAGTTTTTAAGGCCTGGCTTGACAAAGCCCTGACTGGGATGATTTAGTTGAGGTTAGTCCTGTTTTGAGCATGGGGTTGGACTAGATGACTCTCTGAGGTCCTTTCCAACTGTAGTATTCCATGATTCAATGCTAATTTTTTGGTCAGTATTACCAGCTTATAACTATTAACCATCTAGCATGTATTCCTTTGCTTTGACAAGTAATATAGTGGTCTTTATGCAGTAGAGCCACCTTCAGCATCAAACGTAACAGCTATTTAACAGTTAAAAATAAAAATAAATTAAAAGTCACTATACAGATTGATTAAAGGCTGTCCGTACTTCTGGTTTGTGTCCCAAAATAATGAGGGTGGCATAGGATTTAAATTTCACCTTAGAGAAATATTGCTGTTGTAAAACAGTTTTAAGTGATTACTGCCACCCACTCCACACATTTCATTTATCACCTTTTTAAAAAATAGTTACATCACCACTGTAAACACTGAGCTATGAAACACAAACCATATTTAAGTTAAGTTGTGGATGCAGCACAAACTGCTACAATTGCCTGTCTTCAGAGGAATCCAATTTTATGTAGTGAAACACAATGCATTTGCTGCCTTCACTAAGATCTAGGGAGCATGTTCATGTACTCTGTTATTGTGGCCTCACTATCTCAAAATTGGATTAGTCTGAAGTGACGACGATTTTTGCAGTAATTTCAAGCACATTTTGGAGACATTTGTTTTTATATTGTGGTTAATATTATATTGAGGGGGGATGATTTTTTTTCAGTTGAATATGATCACTCCACTCATCCAAAAGAGTGACTCTGAAAAAAACTGTCATGGTGGATAATCAGTTGAACATGAACACCCATTTCAACTTTGCACCAAAAAGATTAATATGGTCCTTGGATATGTAAACAAGAAAATATGGAGTAGGAAGGTTAAGTGCTGTTATCCCCATTTCAAGAAGGATGTTGATAAATTGGAGAGGGTTTAGAGATGAGTCAGTAGAACTAATAAAGAATTAGAAAACATGTCTTAAAGCAATAGATTCAAGGAGCTCAGTCTATTTAGCTGATCAAAAAGGAGGTTGTTTAACATATTTATTAATTACCTGGATGTAGGTATAGAGAGCATACTGATCAAGTATGCAGATGATACAAAGCTGGGGGACGAGAGGGTTGCCAATACTTTGGATGATAGAGCTAAAATTCAAAGGGATCTTGATAAATTGGAGAGCTGGGCTATAGACAACAAAATGAAATTAAAGAAACTCCCCATTAGGGGAGTGAAGTTCTGGAATAGCCTTCCGAGGGAAGTAGTGGGGGCAAATGACTTATCTGGCTTTAAGACTAAGCTTGATAAGTATATGGAGGGGATGTTATGATGGGATAGTTTAATTTGAGCAATTGATTTTGGATTATCGGCAGATAAGTCTGCTCAATGGTCTGTGGGAATGCTGGATGGGATGGGAACTGAGTTACTGCAGAGAAATCTTTTTTGGGTGCTGGCTGGTGAGTCTTGCCCACATGCTCAGGGTTTAGCTGATCGCCATATTTGGGGTCAGGAGGAATTTTCCTCCAGGGCGGATTGGCAGGGGCCACGGAGGTTTTTCGCCTTCCTCTGCAGCATGGGGCATGGGTCGCTTGCTGGTGGATTCCCTGCAGCTTGAGGTCTTCAGATCTCATTTTTGAGGATTTCAATAACTCAGTCATGGGTTCGGGGTTGTTATAAATGTGTATGGGTAGGGTTTTGTGGCCTGCCTTGTGCGGGAGGTCAGACTAGATGATCATATTGGTCCCTTCTGACCTATGAGTCTATGAGTCTATGAGTCTATAAAGACAAATGTAAGGTGATGCACAAATGCACAAATATAGAATGAGGGAAAATTGACTTGGCAGGAGAACTACTGAGAAGGATCTCAGAGTTGTGGTGGATCACACACAGTCTCAACATGAGTCAGTAATGAGATGGTGTTGCAAAAAAAATCAAATACAATTTTAGGTTGCATTAACAGAGGCATAGCACGCATGTCACAGGAGGTGATAGAACTGCTTTGCTCAGCACTGCTTAGGCCTCAGCTGGAGTTCTGTGTCCAGTTTTTGTTACCAATGTATAGAAAGGATGTAGAGAAAGTGGAAAGGATCCAGAGGCAAGTGATAAAGATGGTCAAAGGGATGGATTGCAAGCCATATGAGCAAAGGATGAAGAAACTATGTCTAGTTTTGAAAGAGGAGAATAAGGGGGGATACAATATAGGTCTTCAGATACTTGAAAGGCTGCCACAAAAAGATGGAGAAAAGTTGTCCTCTTTTGTCACAGAAGGCAGGACAAGAAGCAATGTGTTCAAACTACAACACAGCAGATTTAGATTAAAAAGGTAACTTGAGTTAGCTAACCCGCATTACTTAATTTGGGTTAAAACAGCAGTGAAGACATGGCAGCTCAGCTTTTAACTGAGGCTAGCAGCTCAATTTCAATGCCAGGCTCCCAGATCGTCTTTAACTTGAGCTGCTAACCTCAGTTAAAGCCCAGTCACTGCATCTTCACTGCTATCTGAACCTGAGTAAGCTAAATATGGGTTAGCTAACCTGAGTTAAGAACACACTTTTTTTTTTAAGTGTAGATATACCCCTATAGGAAAATTCACAGGCACAGACATTCCTATCTTTGCAAGATTGGGACCTTCACAATGCCTGAAATGCCAAAGGTTTGGAGTTTGGAAATACCTTGGATAACCACCAAAGATTTCAGATAATCTTTAAACAAAATGTTTGGAATTTGCATAATCTGGCAGGATATTTTATTAGACTAGACTTCCCATACTCCCAGGAAATCCCAGAAGAATAGCATTTATCATTATATGTCAGTTTGAGCTGAAGACCTGAAGGCAGTTCACTGATAGAAATTGTTGAACTAAGAAAAGTGACTTCCCAGATTAGTTCACCCCAGTTAGATTTGGGCAAACCCCATAAAGTCTCGGTATATCCTACCTTCTAGCTATCCCTTTTTCTCCATTCTTTACATGTCTTCCTTTCACCTCAGCATTACCATATCTTTCCCTTGAACTTATTGTCATGCTGTCCAGTCTATGCAATTGTTTTAGTCTGAACCCTTACTTCTTTCCAAAGAGTAAACATTTATAACTGATTTCCCACAGTCTACCATAAATCCAGTAACTCTCATATCTGATGGGATTTTTCTCCACCAAAATGCTTTCATTTTCTGTAATGTCCTGTTAAGTACATCCTTTCAAGTCCATCTGCACAAATATAATTCCACACTCTGGGCAAAACAGCTCTGCATTTAAGTTCCCAGCCACACCATTTCCCTCTATGCTTCTGTTCCAATTCTGTGGTTGTGTGGAGCTGTTGCTGCTCTCAGCAGACTTGACTTTACACCAGTGTAATTCCATTAATATCAGTGGTGCTACAATTGATTTTCACCAGTATGAGTATAGAATCAGACTCTGTGTTTTAACTCCATCATAGATACATTAGTAAACCGATCTTTCAGATGTGCTGATTTTCCACAACTTCTACCCAAATAAACAGGTGCTGCAATTGATCAACACGTCTGAAAACCATACTTTAAATCACCTGCCACCACTAGAATCACCACCGATATCCTGGTTATATAGATATCAAACCATTCCCGAGTTGTTGCCACCCCGGTGAACGTGTGTAAGCCCTTACTCATGCTGGTGAGCACTTAATCATTTAAGTAGTCTCAAACACATCCACTCCTAACCAGGTTAGCATGTGCATGTGTGCTGTATCTTTAGGATACAGTAGCTTGGGGTTGTTTTATATTATGTTTTGAAATTTTCATAGTTTCACAGCCAGAACTGTATGTATTTTCCATAAATACTAGAGAAAGAAGGCAATAACTTTGATATTTGAGAGAAGCGGTACATAAAACAAAGAGCAGATGGTATTTTTTTTCCATCTTTAATGGAAATGGGTGACATTGCAAATATTCTTCACACTGAATCTAATCCCTTTCTCTGAGAACAGGTTTTCCTCATAGTTTTTCACTTTGCGTCTTCAAAAAAAGTAACATTACACGGGAAACGATTATGTCTCACTTTCTGTTTCCATTGTCCTGGAGTGTGTGTATGTGTATGATTTATTTACTGAAGGAATGCTCAGCTCAGTTGTATCTTTGTTTTTTCCCAGCTAAAGGCCTGATCCTTAGCCCATTGAAGTACATGGCAAAAGTCCCATTGATTTCAGTGGAGCATGATCAAGCCCTTTCCTGTTCCTCTTTACAGGTTTATAGCTGAAGTCTGTGAAGAACAAGGATTTAAGTTCTAAGATTAAGATAATTGAGTGAGTAGAGCAGCATATGCCTTTTAAGAACACAAGATCATCCTTGTTCTCTATTTCTTTGCTCTAAAAACTGTATCTCAGGAACCAGATTCTCAGGACCACTCAGCGTATCTGAAGTTGGAGATGTCACACAAAGGTAGCTGAATAGAGAAATTTATAGCAACCTCAGAACTGCTTTAGTTTGCACCATATGTAAATCATACCAACAGGCTGCTCTGACAGGTGAGTCTCACTGGGGCATAGCAAAAAGAGGAATAACTTACTCTTACACAATGTAAGTCTTCTTAAACAAGGGTAATTCTCAAGGGGATGGCTAAGCCCACTTTGCAAATTGTTTGCACCACTGGAACAGTGTAAAGCAATGTTAGCAGTGCCAAGAATCTGGTCCAAAGTGTGTCACACTTGCCACAATGTAGTCTCCGTATGTTATCATCTGGTGATATTTTAATTGTTGAAAATGTGCTGCTCAGCTCCCATTATTATTAATAGGATGTGTATACACCATTTGTATTGCTGTACAGACTTCTCAGACTCATAAAAACAGAGCCAGCCTTTTTCATTCATCCTTTATATGCTTCAACTCTGGGAGCTTAAAACCAAATGCACGGTCCTGGCTTTCATAATCACCAAGTTTCCCTGGTATTAGTCAGATCTTTTTAAAGCATCTTTACAATTAGTTAATATTTGTTAAGTGCTTTGAAAATGCACAGTGTGTGTAAATGCTAAGTATTATTATAATGTTGGGGAAAAGTGATGGCATGTGACAACCCTTGTGATTCAAGTTCTACTGCTTCAGAAGAGGTACAGTACATGCTGCTGTAATGCATGTTCCTCTCACATTGCCCTGCCAGTGGTCCTTGACCATAACATGTAAGGAGAGATCACCTCTAGAGGGCCACAGCTCAGTCTCCATGCCCATTCATTCCTTGGCCTCTCTGCTGAGACAGCCAACAAAAGTATCCACTGTGATGCTGGGCTTTCATTATATTTTCTATTTAATAGTTATGAAAAACCTTCTCCCGGAGTCTAACGGACCAGAAAAACATCATTGTTTTCCTCAAGGAAGTGAGAAGTCCCAGCTATTTCACACAATTTACAGTGGATTTTGGCTTTAGATTCCAAACCAGATCTTAAAGAGAAATGACCAAAGTGTTTTTTAAAAGTTCTTTTCATTGGTAATCTCATACTTTATCCCTGTTTAGGAATTCTATATTTCATGCAAAAGGCTACATCGGTATGCTCAGTTCAACAACAAGTTATTGGGCTAAATGCTGGCATTTCAGGATGAAATTCTACATGTTATGCAGATCAGACTAGGTGATCGTAAAGCATCTTATTGGCTTTCAAATGAATGCATCTAATAAATGCAAGGTATTGTTAGTCATTATTTTCAGAGTAAATAGGATGATTTGAAGTTTTTGTCGTAGCAATGGGATAAAAGAATTGGCATTGTGTCACTGGATGGTTATACAGTGATGAAATGACATTGTCATTAACAACTGTCCTGAGTCCACCATTTCAGCAAAAATCACCACTATAACTGGTACCCTTAACAGCAGTTACAAGAAAGAAAATACTCAGAAGTGGAAAGCTTGCAATTTTGCAGCTGATAGTGTCATTCTGGCAGGGATGCGTGCAATTCTGAAAGCTCGAAACCTCTATCCTTAGAAGGATGTTGCTATGATGTTGTCTGGGTCTGCTCATTGGGACAATGAGAGTCTTGCTATTGACTTCACTGGCTTTGGATTAGGTCCCTGAAGAGCAAACCAAGTCAGTGGAAAAAAAAGAGTCATCATTTACTCCACTTCCCAAGCAGATAGGCTTCATAAGTAGTATGGTCAGCGAAAAAGCAAAAACAAAATTCATGAGGGAATATTTGAGACAGAGAGCAGTTGAACTAGCTTATTGAGGAAAATTAGTTGTTTAAAAGATCAGGAATTATCCTATTATGTTTCAGTGTCTACAGCAAGTTTTCAAATGCTGGATCCTGTGGGTTGTTACCTTTTATGGAATTAATTTTGTAGTCTCAAATAATTTTCTTCATTAGCATAAAATGATGGCTACTATAATATTTGGGAGTAAGCTGTAGGCAACAACGTTGTACAAAGTGCACCTATCCTGTTTCCATATTTGTTTGGAGATAAACAGATAATGATGAATGGGAACGAAAAAGACTCATTGTGACTTCATTGAGTATTTGGGGACAATGATCCCAAAATAATGTAATAGAAAACCCCTCCTCCAACAAGGAATTTAGTGTGATTTGTTAGTGGGAAAAAGCTGAAAATTTCAGAGGACCTAACCCAAAGCCCATTGAAATCAATGCAAATCTTTCTATTGATTTCAGGGCACTGGATCAGCCTCAGCATGAGAAAATATGCTGATATGTATGCCTCGTATGGTGCCTTGGATTTATTGGCTTTAAGTTGAGACAGCACTGGTATAGCAGGAAAATGGCTAATGTAAATGTAAGCCTAAATGTGGTCCCAAGTGGTTTATTTTTGCACAGCTCTAATTGGAAATTGCTCTTCTTTGGGAAGCAAATCTGAAAGGTAGTAAGGCCATTACTTTGTCTTTAGTAGAGGTTAAAGTCTTTAGAATGCCACCAGTATGAGAGAAACTGAAGCTAAACCTAATCAAAGTCTGGATTTCAGGAAACAGTATGAGAGGTGTCTGGCTCTGCAGCTTTGGATTTTCACTGAGATATAGCCAACACTTGGCACTAAGTGATTTAGAACAGGTAGCCAAAAGAGTGAGAATCTTCAGGTTGAAATTAACCAGCACTGAAATTCAAAATCGACTAGGGGGGAAAAATATGTGGATTTATTTTTGGTAGCAAAGAACTGTTGTAACTTCCTACCAGGAGACCACATTCAGTCAAGGGACTGTGAAAACTAGAGGTGGGTGAATCAGTGTGATATAAATATGGTCCTAGGCTGACTGCAATTGTAATGGAACCATACTGAACCCACTACTTTTCAGAATGAAACTTCAGAAATGCATGAGATGCACCTATTCCTGGAAAGTTGGAAAACAGTATTCATTAATGTGTTGTTAAACCAAATTCTACCACTTTCAGGAAGATAACTGTTGGCTGTTGAATTTGAGAGAATGAGCCAATCAATTTGGAACAAAGTCAGAAAGTCGCAAAGATAGTAAGCAATAAACAATATTTTTTAATTAATAAAATTGCTAGAGTATGTTCATATCTCTATGGGATCTAAAGAGGGAGTAACTTACTGAAAGAGCCTCCCTCACCCTCTTTGTGCCCATAGACAGGAGTCTTACTACCTTGACTCTGAAGTGCTAGGACTCCATGTCTAGTGACACTGGTGGTGCTAGACATCTCATAATGGACTGAGAGAGGTGGGACAGAGGGTAAGAAATGATCCTATCTCCTCTTTCTATCAGCCAGTGGAGCTGACCCCATGAGGTGGGGAGTGCCTGTTGCTGTCTTAAGAGTGGAAAACTGTCTAGAGTGGCTCATGATCAAGAGTGCCAACCTTAGAGCAGATTGTTAAGAAACAGAGCACAAACCCCAAACTGCTTCTGTGTTCTGTACATGGATTTCACCAAGTATCAAGTGTGAACTCCTGTTACCCCTAGTCCCAAAGTACCAGTCACTTTCCCCAGGCCAGTTGTACTTTATATCTTTTACGAAAGAGAAATGCTTGTAGCCAAACCTGTAATAAACTAACTAATGATTTACTAAGTAGAAACAAGATATGAGTTATTTAGACAATTAAAATAGGCAAACATACAGGCACAAATGAGTTACAGTCTTACGTTCCAAAAGGTGATAGTAACTACTATATATGCATGCTCTGTGTGTCCTTTAGGTCTAACCCAAACTAAGCAGCATGGGGATCCTTATGCTTATGCTTGAGAAATATTGCCTGCTCCAAATTCCAAGCAACATAGTGATTACAATTTCTCAGGGATTTTTATCTCCTTCCCCGGAGCTCAAGCTGATGAGATGAAGGTCTGTGGAATGAGAGTTTATCTCTGCTTCATGGGCAAGGGGGAGCAATCAGCAGTGTCTTTTGTCCCCTAATGTTCCACTATGGCTTGTCTCATGTCTGTTCTTTTGTTGCGGAGGAGATGACACCTGTTTTGGTAAACTAATATTTCACACTTGGTAATGCTTTTTGCCTGATTGTGAGGGTGTACAGTTTTAGCAAACACTTTTATAGTAAAGCACAAACACTTAAATATTACCTTATAACATGGGATACAGATATTCTACAGCCATGTCTAAACTACACATTTAAGTTGACCTATGTTAGGTTGACTTATGGCCATCACAGTAATTACTGCACTTTTTCATATCCACACTAGCCTCCTGTCAGTTATGTGCATTCTCCGCAGGAATGCTTGAACTGACTTAAGAGAAGCAGTGGGGGGAAAAGGGAGCTGAGAGCCCCGCTCTCCCCACATACAATCAATTTCAGAATGGGGACCCTACCAGCAGTGAAATTGACATGGCTCTCAGCCACCCTGACAGCCAACAAGTGATGCAAGTAATGCATCACACAAACTACGTCGGCTTAAGCCTGGTGGTTTTACTAGCTTGACACAGTGGGAAAGTTAAAGCAGCAGGAGGAACATTGTTAGGTCAATGTAAGTTGCCTTATGTTGAATAACTTTGCAATATAGACATGGTCTAAGTAAGAGTAATACATACAGCATCCTATAAGTGTTTCATTAAGTCTAAACATTAAACACTTTCTTGTAACTAATATCTATTTTAACAATTCCAACAAAGGAGATCCAAACTGGTGTCCAGCTATGCGTTTGTCAGTGTTAAGTAAGGCCTAGGGGGCCTTGGCATGAGCTGGCATCTGGTCTGTCAGCATCATAAAGGGTGTAGCATCAGCTGTGTTCCACCCATAGTCCAGGAGTCATTGTGTCTACCTCTGGCACAACACCTCTGCAAGTTCCAGTTTGGACAGTGAAAGACCACAGAAGCCCAGTGCAGGTAGTGTCTTTACAATAATAGTCTGGTTCTACTTGTTTAATAAATGGGTTAAAAAGATTTTCTCCTGGATGCTGTACAGAGCTATATAAAATCTTATAACAGCAAGTGATTAGAAAGAACCCTAATTTTTTATTCAACATCTACTCCCAAACTAATAAGCAAGCAGTTAAGCCTGAAATTCTTGCATCTTTTGACCCAGAGAAAGGAGAGGACAATACTACATTGTACTTACCAACAGAGATTACCATCCCCACTGAACTTGCTAAATAACATGACTATTTTACCTGTTGGATTGTATTGCAACCAAATTTTTACTGCTACAATGTGTTAACAATGCCACCCATTTCATTTTTGTGTGATCTCTGTATCTTAGCCATTAAATTGTATGTTCCTTCTCTATCCCATCGGTCTGACCTGACTGTAAGAAGGAAACTCTATGAAGAAATAAGGAGACTCAGGCAAAAAAAAGAAAAAAAATGTGCCTTGCAAATAACAATTTAATTTAATTCATCAGTAAAAGAAAACAAGATGAGTGAAGGAAAGAGGTGAAAAATTCTCTTGTTATTTCTCAGAACACTGCCTTATTCAGAGTCACATTCTTGTAAAACTGTTACTCTGGAGAAAGATGTATGACTGAGAATAATTAAATTGTAAATATATTAAGCCAGATATTCATGTGCTATAAATGAACCTGGCTCCTTTGACTTCAGAGAAGCGATGCTGGTTTACACCAAGTGACGATCTGGGCCAAATATATTTAATGTAATTGAATTCTAAAAGTATGTGTCCTAAGGATAACACCAAAGGGATGATATAGAAACCCAGTTATGTCTCTAATCTTTATACTATATTAATCAGTTATCAAAAAGGATAATAACAGTGTAATTACATTGTTGTTACCTGTAACTACACTTTAATTCCAGTCGTTGCATGCGTTAAGAAGGTTATCACTGTTTAGGAAAAAGAGAATTCTTTTAGAACCTGGTCTTGCTTCTACTGAAGTCAATAACAAAATCCCATTGTCTTTAAAACAATCAGATTATGCATCTAGCCATAAACATGCAGTTTGGACCAGATTCCTTCCAAGGTGGCACTGTTTTTTGTAGTAACCCAGGCAAAATTCCCATTGACTACTGCGGGGCAAGATCAACCTCCCCTTAAACACCACCCCCAAGAGTTGGGTTGTGGTAATAGAGCTGTTTGACGCTGACGTTGTGCCTCACAGCATGTAGTCCATGGGCCTACAGACTCCATGGGCCATAGAGGTCCATGGGCCTTCCAGACTCAGTTCTGGAGGCCGGGTGTCAGTGAGTTTTACTATTACAATGGAAACTAAAAGGAGAATTTTGCAGCACCAAGCATCTGCAAACCTCTCTGCTCCAAGACCCGGTGGCAATTCAGTACCACCCCATAAGTGAATAATTCTCTTGGATGAGTAAGTGCGGCCAGGGTAACCTAGATTCAGCACATTCCTTAGAGAAGCTGGTGTCACCAGGGCTCCTCTGCAGTCCTTTAGCACCATGCGTGAGTGGGGCAGTGCAAAAAGTGGAGCAGTAATAATATAACAAAGTGTTTTTGCTTTGCAACCTCACCAATATACTGGAACCATGAACAAGAACAGCATTTGTAGAGAAGAGTTCAAACCAGAGAAGTTTGATATTTATTTATTGATTTAATCATTCTGTTGATATTATCAAGTTAATGAATGAAGGGAATGCAATAGAGTAGATGCAGTAGTTATCAAAACTTCAGCAAATCATCTGATATGTTGACTCATTAAATATTATTTGAAAAAATTCATTCAGATTGGCTTGGATATGAACATAGTCGGTAGGACTGAAGAACTAAACTGAAAAGCTTTACACAAAAGCCAACAAAAATGACAATATACAAGAATGAGAGGGATGGCTAGCCAGATTGGTGCCAGGTCTTTTGTAACTTCTTTAGTAATGATCTGGCAGATGGATATGCTGCACATTAATTATTTTTAACATGCGAGTAGATCCATTGAAATCACACTAAAGTCACATCACATACTTAAATTTAGGCACGTGTTTAATTAATTTGCTGACTTGGGGCCAAAGTGAGGTATTACAAATAATCATGGAAAAAGAGAAATAGTGGAAAGGAAACTGGAGAGGTTCCATATGTGAGCAGGGAACAACAAATGAAATTCATCCTGGAATGGAACAAAGTAATGCATATGGAGAAAACTAACCCTAAACACAGAAAGTGAATGGGAGGGAGATATATGGAAATCAAAAGAGAACTAAGGTGGGACAGTGCAGAACCAAATATGAGCTTGCAGCGTAAATTTGGGACGCACCCACAGACATAAAGTTGTAGAATTGGGAGATAATCATTTATGCCTGCCCATATAGTGTGGTAAACTGCTTCTAGAACATTATGCTCAGCTTTGGGCGCTATAATACCAGAAAAATGTTCACAAATTGCATAAAATTCAAAGGGGAAAATAAAATAAAGGAACTTCAGAGACTGATTTAGGAGGTAGGGTTGAAAAGATTAAATATCTATAGCCTAATTATATAAATATATAGCTAATGCTTGGGTCCTGCAAACACTTATGAACAGGCTTAACTGTAAGCATATGAGCAGTCTCAATAAATGTAATGGGCCTATTTACATGCATAAAATCAGGCACAAGTGGTTGCAGGACAATGGTGTAAGAGAGAGGACATAGAGACAATGTAGCTGATGGAAAAATGCTGGATATTTCTCATGGCAAATTATGAAGAAAAAAATGGTTATTGAAAATAAAAAACAGAATCCAAATCACTAAACAAAACCGCAAATGTTAGGTTTTGGTTGCAACAAGAAACATTGACACTAAATTATGGGAAAGTTTAAGGTTGAATGGTTGTTGGTCAGAGGAATGATAGTTTAAAAATGGTATTCTTTCCAGGTTTTTATACAGCCTGAGTTAATGTAGCATCCGAGGACACCCGGGTTTTTCTAAAAAGAGAAAATAAAAGATAAGGAGAAAGCCTAACAGGCTGATATGTTAGAACCTGAAGCATTCCCCAAGGGAAGTGAGAAATGAAACAAACATTTAAAACTCTATCAAACTATTCAACGATATAATTCAGGGAGAAATCCTGCATGTTGAAGATGGACAACATGATTTAAGAAAACTTTCCCATCAATGATTTGGAGATGTACAGTGGAGTCTGCATTGTTATTATTAACTATTATTGTTATTTGTGTTACAAGAGTACTGAGAGGCCCCAGCCAAGAACAAGGCTGGCTGCTGGGTGTTTTATATTCACATAATAGAAGACAGATCCCATTCCAAACACTTTATAAGATAAAAGATAAGTTAGACAAAGGGTGGAGAAAAGGAAATATTGCTATCTCCATTTTACAGTTAGGGAAATGAGGCACAGATGGATCATGTGACTCTCAAAGTCACAAAGAAAGTTTGTGGAAGAGAAGGGAACTGAACCCTGCTCTCCTAAATTTCAATCCAGTGCCTCAGTGTTTTAACCATAAGATCCTCCCCCCTTTTCTCTTTATTATACATTCGCAATATCTCCAGGAGAAAATAAAAAAGGTCTCTCCCCCCCGCTCTTTGCCTCTCCATTTTTCATATATTAAAAAAGAAACACCATACACTAACATGGTAACGTTGCACAAATTGACATCTGAGATTAAAACCTCTCTATGGCTCCTTTGTTTGGATTTATTTAGTTTAGTTGAATCATGACTTTCTCTAAATATTTTTCAATGGCTTCCAGATAATGCATGTGCCAGAGCAAAGCAGAGACAGACTCAGCCAGCCTCACAATTTATCCCCACAGTAAGCAAAATCTCACCTTTTAATTTCTTAAAATTGTTGAGGGCTATGCTCGAAGGAGACATGGTGAAAGATGTGTAGGAATTGCCCAACTTTCTGCCAGCTGCACGTGTTTTAGATTTTAGAGATTAAAGGTTCAGAGTTTATCGGAGATCCTTGAAAGCAAGGTTATAAATTCTGGTTATGCACATTTTTCTCTTTGTGCAAGTAGAATTTTAGGCACAGGAACATGTTCTCCAGTTCCCAGCATTGACTAATATGAACTAAGTGATGAATTAATATCCAGTGATGGAAGTTCTCTTTGGATAAAACCCCCAAATTGGGTTTCATACAAACCTTGATCTAGAGATCAGACTAGACTTCCCTTGAGAATGAATTTTCAGGAGAGCTTTCCAATACCTTTCTGTTTTGGTCAGGTTGAAACACAATGTGAACAGACTCCAACTGTTTTGGTAACTATCCCTGCCAAATAGAGTCCCAGCCAAAAACAGGAGGGTAGAAAAACATGAAGTTTAAATACAAAAACAAAACAAAAATGTTACTGAAGTTTTGTGAACCACAACATAAATCTGCTTTAGTGTGAAGGGTGTTTAAAGGCACAGTTTCTATTAGTTAACTCATTCTTGCATTGCTTTCATGTTGTATAGTCCACAGGGCACAGGAATGGAAGGGAGCTCCTGGCTCACCAAATCCAGGTCCACCTGCTATTGGAAGCAACCCCATCATATAATTGGTTCATCAACAATATGATTGTTCCCCATTCAAAAATAGAGTAAGGTATACACTTAATTGCAAACCCTTTATATGATTAATTTGGCCTCATTTTCTGTTTGTGAATTGTCTACAAACATCACAGTTTTAGCAAATGTATTATTTGAAATCACTAATAATATTCAAAGTTAACATCTCTGTAATTGATTCATAATTTTTACTAGCAATATTAAAGATTGAGAGTCAAATAAATGTAGGCAGAAAGTGTTACAATTACTTAAGAGAAATGTGTACTCTCTGAGAAGTCATTTTATTTTATTGAGCCTTTCTCTTAGTTCAGGTATGTGCTTCCTTGATTCATTTTGCCCTTTGCCATGTAACTAAGAAGGCACATTGGTTGGACTGGTGACAAGATCATAGGTTTACTGTTTCTCAAGGTATGATAACATAATACCAGAGAAATTATAACACCCTAAAAATGTACCTTCCTTTATCTGATTGGCAAAGTAGTGAAATGATCTGGTATTTACGTACCTGGAATTTCTTAGGCATTCAGGGTAAAAAGGTTATTTACTAAAGGGGGGAAGTCACACAGTGTTACTTTTCTTATTCAAGAATGATGAAAGAAAGGGATGGAGTGTGTTCTTGCAACAGAGTTCACATATTTGCTATTTATCATTAGTAGAGCATACTTGGCACTATGAATCTTCTATTAAGTGATATGGAGTTTGATGGTTGAAAGCTATTCAAGAGAAATATAAATTATGGGATTTTATTTTTCTTCCTCCAGTGTGTATTTGAATAGGGAACAGCATCCAAAACATTACTACTCCACATGTGTGAATATCCTTCTGATAAAGTAAGTCTGTTTGAAAACCATTAAAAAATAGAAAGCTTTATTAACTTATATTTTACTTTTCAATATTCTATTTTCATTTTGAAAAATTGTACCCCTCTTCTTGTGATGATCTAAAAATAAATACACCTGGAGCAGGCTAATACAATTAGATTAACTCTTTCAACCATTTGATGGCTCTCTCTGGAGGTACTGGCCCAAAGGAAGAGGTCAAATGTATGTTTGATACTCATGTCCCCTTCTTGACAGTGATTAAGGCCCTGATTCAGCAAAGCACTCCAGCTTGTGCTTATGTTTATCCTGTTCAGCAAACTCCATCAGCATGAACTTAATGTCCATTGCTTAACGCCTTGATTCAGCAAGCCATTTAAGCACCTTGACATCAATAGGACTATTTCATGTGTTTAAAGTTACACATATGCATAAGCAACTTTCTGAAGCAGGGCACTAGAAGTTAAACAGCATTCCAAGGAAGGTCCTAGGGATGTTAAAACCACGAATCTAGACAAAGAAATCTAAGCCCTCTCTGATGCCTAGTCCAGTGTGCCAGCTCAGCAGCTCCAGAGGAAATCCAGCAGCATTCACAGTGTGTAGCTCTGGCAACATGAGGTTCTTGTTTTTGCTGGAGCAAACATGCCAAACCCACAGAAAACTGCTTGACTAGTCATATTTCTTTGCTGGTAAGATACAGTACAATGATAACAAGGCCTTCCTCTCTCCTGCTTCATATATTCAGATTTACAGGAATTGAGCTAATAAAGAGCCAAAAAAAAGTTTAACACAGGATCTGGGCTGTAAGAAAAATAAAATAAAGGAATGAAATAACCCCTCAAAATTGTGAGTGCTTTTGGTTTTTAAATGTTTGGTCCAATTTTTATATACATATTCATCTCTCCTTCACGGTGCTTATTTTCAAGGTCCTGCATACGTCCTCACACATCACGTTTCTTCTCTCCTTTCCTTCTTAATGCCTTATACACACCCAATTTTTTCTGTACAGCTTCCCTCTGGGCTTATCTACACACAGTTTGTGTATTATACCAATAGTTATCTCTGCTATATTATACCTAGATTTGTTTAGAAACTGATGTAGTGAAATGAGGACAAAAGCGAGTGTGGCTGGAGTTATACCGTATAAAGGGGCTATCAGTGTAGACACATACGCTATACTTCCTAAACTGATAAAGTGGTGCAAACACTGGCTGCAGACCAGCCCTAAGACCCTGGGCTGCTGCAGATTTCTGCTAAACTGAGCTCCCAGACTGGAGTGAATAGCATGGAACAGGGCAAACAGCCTGTGTAAGGCTCTCGTCTACCCCCCACACTCTCCATTCCCTGTTGCTCACATTGAGTGTCGGGAACTCAAAGGGCTAATTTGCGCTCAGGTAAGAAGTGGTCTTCCCGGCTAAAAGCATTCATTTTCGTGGATTTCCAGAGAGATACTAGTACCTTATCCAGCAGGTCTTTCCAAGGACAAGCTGAGCAACTCGCTTTTGACTCAACAGCTTTCACTTACACAGTAGGAAAGAATAATTCCCTATACTGCAGGAGTGACTGGGTGAAATGTAATAGACTGAGTTATTCTGGAGATCAGACAAGATGACCTTAAAATATATGAATCTATGGCTCTATGCTTGAAAGAATCCTCTAAGTATTAGGTACGGACAAACAGCCGTAACATTGTTCAGAAAGGTAGGAATCTTTTTCTTTTCCTTTTCTGCTAGAAGTTCTGGCAGAAAGATTTGCTGCTATATTTCTCTCTCTCTTTTTTTTTAAATCTTTCTCCATATGCATTTCAGATATAGTGTCAACTCTTTCCTTTCCCCTAAGGCAACCCATGATTTCAAAAAGCTTCTACCTTGTTTGAGTGAATTGGTTTTTATTAGATTTAGGATTTACATATAATGAGTCCAAGTAAGCACCATTCAAGGATCTTGGCAGGACACAATGTATGGCAGAATGGAAGGTGTACAAGGCACTAAACAATATTGAATATATTGACTTCAAATTAGTATGATAACCAGGCAATACTGAATCATGTAGTTGAATTGCCTTCAAAACTGGGAGAAGGTGCAAATTTGCACTCCCCTTACAATACTGCAAGAGGAAATCATAAATGGTAAAGGGTTGACTATTGTGTACTTTCCCTGCAGTGTAAATCATTTAGTACCTCCTAATTTTCATGAACAGCAAACAAATGAAAGGTAGACAATGGACAGATTGTGTTTATTGTTAGGGATTAGCTTTCCAATTCAAACTGTCTGCTGCCTTCCAAAAAGTGCAATTTGCTAGTTCCACAAAGTGATCTTTCAGTGAGAAAGTCTAAGACTATAACAGAGTTCAAAGAATAGCTAGATAAAAACATGGAGGATAGGTCCATCAATGGCTATTAGCCAGGATTGGCAGGGATGCAAAACCATGCTCTGAAGTGTCCTTAGCCTCTGTGCGCCAGAATCTTGGAATAGGCAACAGAGGATGGATCATCTGATGATTATCTGTCCTGTTCATTCCCTCTGAAACATCCTGCATTGGCCACTGCCAGAAGACAGGATATTGGGCTAGATGGACAATTGGTCTGACTCAGAATGGCTGGTCTTATGTTAAAAATAAAAACAAACAAAGCAGTGTCACCTAGTGGCCACACATCAGTTTTCTGTGTATATTTCTATTTTGGGGCAATTTGTTTACTTACTCAGGGTAGTTTTCTGATGTGATTCTCTTTTAATTCCCCAGGGAAGCTAAAAAATGAATGTGAGGCCAAAATGAAAAGTGCATTTGAGAGGGCAACCACAGGAAAATGTGCGGGTTCCTCTATTTATGGAGACTTCATGTTCTCATCCACAGGTGCATTGTGCTAATGTCCCTACAGAGGTAAAATCCCTCAGAAGAGAAAGACTATTAGATAACTCAATGGTTTTGCAAATGTAGAGATTTTGACCTCTAAGGGCACATCTTCACTCTAATGTTAACCTGGACTTTTATATGGGTGTTGCCTCTAACTCCTTCATCCACATACAAAACTCTTTCCCTGAGTTAGTGGTGCTTTCTACTCACTCTAAATGGTATGGCTGAATGTTTGGTTTAGAGTCCAGTTTCTGCTTTCAGTGAGGCTAGTAACCCACCTAAACCATTTGCATGCTGATAGTCTTCCAATGCTGTCTCACAATTTCCCCTTTATCCCAGAAGGAAAGCCAAGTTCTCCCACATTTTACTGAACAGAATCAGAGTGATTCAGCTGACAGGAGCACAAAGAAGCATGGGATATGTCCCCTGACACACAGGTGAGTGTGGCACCAGTGAGAACACAGTAACTCAAGATGTGGCTGTTCACACCCAGGCTAAGCTCAGACTTGGCTGCCGATCACCTGGGACAATTCTACAGTGAAGACATATCCTACGGTAAGGTAGTAGTAAGCAAAAGCAGATGCCATCTGGCTACTGTGAGTTGATCTGTTTGTCTTAAATATGTACAAGTTACCAATTACCATAATATCTAGACACCCAATTGGTGATTACAGTTCAGTCACTACCAGATCTTTCAAAAGACTACCATCATAACTGATACCCAGTATAGGAGCCAAAGACTGTATGAAGACTTACCTACCCTGGGTGATATACTGACACACTATAAATTTTCACACCACAAAAACGAGACAAAACCAAACAAAAAGGTTTTGCAAAATTCAAATGATCATGAATTCCCTTTATGCACAAATACAAAACTCTACTCATAAAAAGAAAACTAGCTAGTGCTTTTGGGTTCCTTCCTCTTGCTTGCTTGTTACCAATTTGGGAGAATCTCAAAGGAGCTTGGTTTTCAGAAGGTGGATGCTCAGCAGTTTCTGAAAATCAGCCCCCTTTAACTGATCTAAAAAAAAAAGGTCCCAGTTACCTGTTATGTGCCTTTCTTTAAGCCCAACCAAGGTCCAGTGTTACAAAATGCTCAGTGCCTCTTGCAGGGCTCTGAGCACATTTGCAGGTTCTTGGTACTGATAGGTTCGGGTCGTTAGGGTTCAATCCTGATCCTCTTGAAGTAAATTCAA
The DNA here is from genome assembly GCA_007922155.1 of Mesoclemmys tuberculata. Lineage (NCBI taxonomy): Eukaryota > Metazoa > Chordata > Testudines > Chelidae > Mesoclemmys > Mesoclemmys tuberculata. The sequence continues at coordinate 34,323,834 of ML675611.1, forward strand.
AGCTCCCAAAGATCATGTGCAACATTGCTCTGTACCAGGCCCCCCAATTTAAAGATTATACATCAGCCCCTTTACCTATCACTGAAATTCAGTCACCACTGGATTGGCATGGGATAACTGCTTAATGGCGCATTGTAGCACACTGCAAAAGCATTAGGACAAAGAGTGAAGAAAAATATAGCCTATCGCAATTACAGTGAGAATTTTGTGTAGGCCATATGTAATTTCATAAGTTAGCACATAATTTAGGGTTTGATGATCAGACATGAAATGAAATAGGGAAAAAAAAATCCAAACACCAATTCAGTTTTTGGGTTAGTCAGTGGTTTGTTTGTGAGCCTGTAATGATTGCCACATTTTTGTCTTCATCTGGGGAGCTCAGCACCATTACAGTTAGCTCTGGATGGCCTATTCAGTATTTATACGGCAGAAAGGAACCATGTCTACAGATTGCTTTTCTTCCAAAGTCTTCTGTCCCATGCAAACTTGCTTCTTACACTCTTAAAAATGATAAGGAGTGTAATTTCTTAACAATTATAGATGACAGATTTCACTCAGGACTACCTTGAGAGACATGCTGCACCCCAATAGCCAGCCCTGAGGGCCTTTCTGTTGAGTACTAAGCAGCCAGCACAAGTCTGGTTTCTTTTTTGATGATCCAAGTCCACTGTTAAAATAGCAAGGACCTGCAAACATCCTTTCTCACCCCCTTTCTTTCTCCCTCTCGCACTTCACAATGTATTTTTTTTTTTTGGCCATTAATACAATCTGAAAGGCAAAGAGCTTCGTGTAACAATAATATTTGTTTTCAGAAGTTTGGATCTTTTTGGTATACACACTTGTGACAGACACTGCCATGATGCTCTTTTGGGTCCCAATGGAGCACTACTGACTCTCTCTCATGGGGTCTCAGATAGCCCATTGCCCCCTCTTATGGTTCTGGTGTAGTGGTGCTTTAGAAGAACACTTGAGTCCCACCCCTTACGGGGTATTAAAGTCCAAAAATAAAAGAATACTATGAACTCAGGGTTGTCCAAGACATCTTTGGTAGGACCCCACCCTTCTACTCGGGGCCTATCTTCATGCAGCCAATCCTTTTATTTAGTTTTCCTGGGTCTGGTCATCTCATCCACTGGGAGGTTCATCCAGGCAAGTTATCTCAAACTGTTGACTCAAACCAGGCTTTCCTCACTTAGGGAGAAGTGATGTTCTCCTCTTTCTAGACAACCCCAAACTGAGTTAAGCCTTCTCCTTTTAACTCCCCTACTCCAATATTGCCAGTAGTAGCCAACTTGATCCTCTTTACCCTCCCCCCCCACCTTGCGAGCATGGCACCTATGTGCCCCATCACAGCACTAAACCAAATATCTTCATACTTGACCATGGACTTGATTTTGCCACATTTCATCTGCAAGTTGCATAGTAACTTCCTCTGCAGGAAGCCCCATTGAAATGAAGTTTGGAATTGAAATAACTGCCATGATAACAATGCACTGCAAGAAGGATGGGAGATGAAGATGAAAGCTTGCATGCACTAAAAATGGAAGATGGTATTTAGCCAAGACAATAGGCTTAACATTCCTAACTTTTGCAAATGGATTATAGGAATTTTAACATACCTGAGTAAATGAGTGGTATGTATTTTAAGAACACAATGCCCCCTAGCACCAAGCTGAAGCATTGGTTGATTACCAGTTCAGACAAAAGACTGCCACCTACTGAACAACTGATTTATGCCCCTTTTCATAATTTGTGCTAATGAAACAATATTTTGGAAACACTGCATCTTTTTTTTAAAACCCTAAGATGTATTTCACTGTTTATTCAGCAAGGAATGTTTTATTCAAGTATAATCTACCACAGAAAATAGCTAAAGATTGCACCTATTGGTAGCATATTCAGAACAATAATGGAAACATTATTTAAAACAAATTTTTGACCATTTATTATTGAACATCACTTTGCCACTGGAAAGTGTGCTGGCGTTATTTTTCAGCTCTGGTAGATAAACATGGGAATGGAAGAATGTTTTGGGGCGTGTCCCCGTCTGGAGAGTGTATTAACAGCTTTCAGATTACTGGCAAGGCAACTTCTTCCTGGGTTTATATTAAATGATTATGAGGTTTGTGAAATAATAAAATACAACTTAGATCTGAATAGGATGGATTGCATTAAATATGTATTGTACTGTTCTGAGACTTGCAAGTTCAAGCAAAGTTCAGGGACTTACTGCTTCAGTGAAGGAAAACATGAGTATGGAATCAGGCATTCATTATCTGAATCCTAACAGAGAGATATCTTCTGGCTTCTAAACAACTGTTATTTAATATACAAACCATACCAAACACATGGGCATTGGAACCGAAGTTACATCCTGCTGAAAGCCCTCAACTCCCCCACACTAATTTAAGACACCTGAGATAATTCTAGGGGGGGAGATTTCCAGGCCTGTATGCCTTCAATGAAATCTATGGTCAACAAAACGTTTTACATCTCGTATAAGGAGCTACTTCAGTTTCATATAATTAAGAACCACCTCTTGTTATGGACTGAGTTAACTGAATATCCTCTCTTAATACATGTGTGAGTTTTTGGTGACTCTTGAAGCCATAGGTATGTCAGGTTACCCTATTAAAATGCATTTTCTACTAATGTATTTAGAAATAATAAGCCAGATTTAAAAATTAACAGGAAAAGCTCTATGAACTTCCTTCAGCTAATCTCAGACTTCTCTGGTGCTTGTCTGGCTATAGTAGACATTACCATAGTATCTGAGCACCTCATAATCTTTAATGTATTTCTCCTCCTTGTGGCCCAGTTTCTAATGGTGCCCTCTGCACAGAGGTGTGTTTCAGGCCTTCATTAAAGTTTGTTTCTAAAGCCCTTTAAGATCTTTGGCTAAGAAGTGTTATGGAAGGTGTTTCTAAGCAAAACATTGCAGGATAAATATACTGTGATGAGCTCCTCTCTTATCTGCTGTCCTAGGAATCAGCATTGGGTTTTGCCTGAACTGTGGAGCTCATTCTGATTTACTATTCTGTAACATTTTAGAATACATTGTATCCCTTATGGGCTCTGCTTCATTTCATCACCAGTCATGACTGATGAGCCCAGAGTCTGCGTCACAGCTTCAGGGAGAGCAATCTAAACTGTATCTGAATGGTGTAAAATTACCCAGCTCTAAAGCAGACATTATTCCACAGATGTAATTAATGAAGGGTTCTCTCATCCAGGGCTCCCACAGGGATTCTGTTTACAAATAAGAAGAGCTACATATTTCAGCTTCTTTGCTCTCCCTTCTGGCTGCCAATTCTTCTTTTCAGACAGGCTCGGTAGTCCCTGTCTCACTTTTTTTTCATTGATCGGTGAACATCATTGAAGGAGGTTTTAAGTGAAGCCCTTAAGATGAAGAAGGTTAGTTCTAGTTCCTATGCCTCCACCTTCTCTCAGAAAGCCAGCTTGAAAGCCAGACTCAACCAAGAAGGAGCAGCAAAGGGGTGAATAAAGAAGAGTGTTCATGGAAAAACAGCAATGGGTAATGGGAGACACTGGCAGAAGAGAGTAAGAGTTGGCACAGGTGAGTGTGAGATGAGGACCTTGGAAAAGAAAGGAAAGACACAGCCAGTTGGAATTGGGTGCATCTTGCAGAACCTTTTTCCTGATTAATGGTGCAACCACCTGTGACAAATATGGGCCAGAATCAAGCCTGCATCTAATAAACATATAATTTAGTTAGACATTTATGTAGCTTACCCAAAATACTCCACCTCTGCTTGATGGAAGCATGTAAATGTCTGTCTTTGTGTGTGGGCATATCATGTGCATGTAATTAACACTCCCAATCGATAACTAAATATTTATAAATCTTGTTTAAAGAAGGTACTGAGCCTAGAGTGGGTTACATCTGCAGCGGTCAAAAGGCTTCATGGAGTTGGGGCTAGCGTGTGCCCTGCGTGAGTGCACAAGAAATGGAGACGTCACAACAAGCGTCTTCCTCGCTGAAGTGGCACTTCTGTGCTCAGGCACAGCATAATCACAGACAGCCTTGCACTTTGCGCTGGCTGGGAATTTTCCACCCAAATGTTGTTTTCATTGAAAATTGTTGACTCTTCGTTGGAAAGCCAAACCGTGTGCAGAGAAGTGACAGCTTTCACGCACTTCCTGCTGAACATTGATGGGATTGGAAAACCATCTCTTCCTGCACTCATCTAATGGTAGGACTGCACCAGATCAGCACCACTAGCCAGCACAAAGGATGCAGGAGCAGCAAGTGAGTGTATCTTTCTGAAGCATAAGAGCTCCTGGAACTCCCCTAGGGCCTGGCAGCCTCACACTACCCCAAAAAATGGGACTGTGCCTATATAACAGTTTTGTTCCTCTCTAGGTAAGCATCATCCCCATTATACAAGGGGCAACACTGAGGCATAGAGAGGCTGAGTGGCTATTCCCAAGCCACCCAGGCATGGTTTCTTTTCTCAGTGACAGGCAGATGTTCAGCATGATTCGGGATCAGGCACTCTTTCTGTATAATGCTACACCCACCATCATCATTCAGTAAACAGGAAAGCCAATATAGTCATCGTACATAATAATGAGGAATATTTTTTGCCCACCGGAACCAGCAGTCTCTGTGGGCCACACATTCCTATTGGAGATTAAGGTGACTATAGCACACTTTATACAATTCCAGAGGCCACATTCTTTTCACTCCTACACTCAGTTGCAGGCTACACAGCTCTCATCACGCTCATGATCCCATTTTACTACAATCCAATTAACCTGCAAAACACATTTTTGGCATTGCTTTTCCCACCCATGCTGATGACCCAAGATGTCTGTGTGTCCTTTAGTGAGCTCAGAGTCAGATGCTTGTCACATCACAATCTTGGTTTGCTACCATGTAATGTCTTCAAAATTGTCTAGTGCTATCAGTCAGTGAAACAGACAGAAGGGAAAAGGCTGGTTATAGAGAATGTAGCTTATATCTCGGCACAAATCTCTAGATAAGTCTCAGTGATAGGAAGGGAATATGCAGAAGAAGTGCATGACAGTTAAATGCTAATTTGCTTGTAAAATTGCATAGGCTCTTTTATTAATGCTATGTGCATTAAGAGGGAGGTATTCCATTTAAGATTTAATGACAGAGGGAATTTTATGGGAAGGAAATTGGAAGTAACATGTGAGAGGAGGGAGGCTTCATGCAGCATAACATCTTCAAGGGGAGCCAAGTATTGTAAGAGCCATCTAGATTTCATGTGATCAGATTGTTCAGTCTGGCAACATGAAGATCTGGACAAGCCAACTCCCCATGTTCTTAGGCAATTCAGACAATGCAGACATTGGGGCATTGCTAAATACAAACAGATGAACTTCTGTTTCATTCATTAAATACTCTGTCAGGAAGATAACCAGTAATAGGGCAACAAGAAAGAACGGCCTTAGAATTATGTGCATTCTTTTATGAGGCTAAATCTACCTGTCTTGCAATGAGCTTCATTCTTCCATATGTCAGATTAGGGGAGTGGAAAGGGAATGGCAAAGGAGGGAGGGGCAAGGAAGAGGGCTATTCACTCTCCTTACTCAGGATAACCATTACACCTAAAGGCATGTGAGAAAATAACAATGATATTAAAAATATTGAAGACTAGGTTTTTCCATTTCAAAGAAAAATGATCCCCTCCTCTCTCTCACATTTAAGAAATTCATTCCAAATGGGAGTTTTGTTTTGAGTGAATTTCTTTCCTGGCAAATCTAGTCTCACTTCTGAGGGAAGAAAAGGCAAATGCTTTAAAATTTCTTTTGGAAAAAAATCTCTTTGGATCAAAAGGATGCAGAATTTTGCCTGCCACCTGATGTGAAAATGGCCATTTAATGAACAAACAAAATGGCCCACAATGAAATGATGAATGATGCAAAAAAAAAAATTACAAAGAAGCTTCATCCTTTTTGCACAGATCCTGTTTACATCCAACTCTCCCTCTCTCAAATCACTGTGATGGACTTAAGTTTAGATTGGCTCACCTTGACTGGGTCATTATGTTTACTCCTGAGAAATGTGCCCTACTGTTTATGGATAGGTTATTCTTTTTTTTTAGGAGAAACTATCTGACCAGAAATCATTATGTCAACTCTTGGCTTTATTCAGTTGGTGTCTATTTTCTCAGGTTGTTGTGGAAATTTTGTTGCTCCATGGTGGTCTATTTTCCTATTAGCTGCTTTCTCTGTTGTGGTATTGATGGTGTCCACAACAATCACTGGGGATCTAAGCCTTCATCTATTGAATGGCCTGACTCATTGCTTCAGTGGGTGCTGGACTGAGCACTGATTGGTCTTCTTTATCTTTATGTATTTTTATTAACTATGCGTTGCCTTCCTTATTATCATTGCTGACCTACAAAAATGTCTTTACAACAAAGGATGCTGCTCGTCCTGATAAATAGAAAGGAAAGGACTTGGGATTTATTCTGTCTCTGCTGAAATCAGTAAGTGTTTTGCCACTGACTTCAGTTGGAGCATGATCAGACCTATAACCTAGGCACTCTAAAAGATGTTAGCATTTTTACTTTGTCTAAGTTAAAACCAAATGTTTTACAGTGGTGATCAGTGTAATGCAATTAAAGAATTGCCTTAGTATATAGTACCACTTTGGAGAAATGCTCTCCAAGTGCTTTCGGGCAAACTCTAGCTTTTTAAGGTTATTATTTGAGCAAAATTGGTCATTAAATGTCTCTTAGCTCAGGCCCTTGGATTGAATCTGAATGTAATGCAGTCAGGCTGTCAGCCCTCTGCATCTAGCTCCCTGCTTTCACTTGGTTGTTAGAAAAAAAATGTGATAAGGTCCTGTAATTAGATCTGTGCAGAAATCAGCAGTTTTGGGTCAGAGGGATGACCATTTTCACTTGGTGTCAGTCACATGGAGGTTCAAGGCCTGCAGTTTGGCTTTAAGTTCTCATTTTTAAACAAACCCAAAAACTTCAAGTGAAATTCACTTCAAAGCATCAAGTTCCTCCTAGTTTTACATCAAAACCATGAGAAATGGCAAATTTCCTGTTTTTGACACTATGTTTTAAATTAGTCTGGATTCTGCCTTGAGAGAAACCTGATCTGGGACCCCATATTTAAGTCCATCCCCAAACATAGCAGGGAGGAGAATCAAATTCTTGACCAAAAAACCTGTCCATTTTCAAAGCTAGGGCCTCTGTTTACAATGGTCAAACCTACAACACTAAATCCATGCACTTCAAAATGTATATAGTATGAAATTGAGCCCCAGACTCTCACTTTGCAGTTCTAATCCACTTTAGATAAAACCAGACCATATATGACGTATATAGTGAAACCTAAAACCTGCCTTGTTTTTGATGGCTTTGGGTTTCCTTTCAAACACTTCTGCACAGCCCTACGAGAAACAAGTTAAATGTTATATTATGCATTTTGAAAGTTGTGATGGGTAAGGGACATACTGGGGATGGAGGTGGGGGAATGGACAGTTTTCTACCACTGTAAAAGAAAAGAAGAGGAAACCATAATGACTTGTTTTATCCATTTGTATTACATGTGTTTGGTATCTCAATCAATAATACACATCACATTGTTTTTGTAAGGAAATGTATGTCCCCTGCTTGCCAATTCCCTCTCAGATATCACTATAATCACCAGTACTGTATATTTTCTCTGACCCCCCATTTTCTCCCCACACCCCCATTTCATCCCTGCATGGCAGGTTTAAGAGATCAAACTCAGGTTTCATGCCCTGAAGATAACATTGTTGAACTATATTTGGAAAGCTGTTTCATCCTAAATAACACAGGCCCATCCTCAAAGGCTTGACTGAATGAGCCCTGCAGAAAGCCTAATGAATGAAGAATCAACTTCCTTACAAGATGTTTATTTCTTCCGAAATCAGGTAGATGTTTTAGGTTTGTTTTCCACATGCTGTTTTACTCCTTTGAACAGATTCAAGCTAAAGATACAGAATGCAATTCATCCTGAGAGGTAACCCAGCCAACGCCTGTGCACATAGAAATCTCATGTTAGCGCTCTGCTTGGCAATGAACTTCATCCATTTCCAATAACCATCTCATTTCATGGAGCTCCCTTGTTAATTTCATTTCACATAATGAATCTTTGTGTGTATTTGTTACTGAAGCAGTTGTCCATTGTTTCATTGAAAATGTTGCTGGAAAGGTCATTGTCATAGTCTGTTGGTTTGACCATGCCACCCCTCTCTTTACTTCCCTCCCTTATCTTTCACAAACACAAGCTACTTGTCTTCATTTTCAAAGCCCTTCATGGTCTACCGCAAATTTTTTCTTTGATACCTCATTCACCACTGAGATGTTGACTCCTGCCTCTGCTCTGTCAGTGATGCCAGCTTTCATTGATCATGTGTTACATTTTAAAATTCCACCTTTGTGCTTTTCCCCTGTGCTGCGAGGGAAGAACTTCCTGTAAACATCTGCAAAACTAAATCATTATCCTCCTTCATATTTATCCTTAAAACTCACCTTGTTTTGAGGCTTACAAAAAACCTGGACAGTGTTTCAGCAGCTGATGTGCTGTGACCATTGTCTATCATGATGACCAGCACTGACTCCTTGTTTCGTTTTCTTCCTCTTGCTCATATCCATCTTTAGATTTGACCGTAAGCTTTCTCAGGCATGGACCATCTTTTAGCTATGTTTGTACAATGCCAAGTAATTTTAAAAAATCACTAGCCAGTGATTAACTAGTAAAAATTAAAGCCTTCATGGATGTGAACGTTGAATCTCAATAATATTTAAGGTATTCAGTGCCTTTCAAGAGACACCTGATATTTCATAAAGCATCAGATCCCAGCTCTGCCATACATAAATCCTTGATCTGAGCTCCTTTCTGCGTGGCTGTTGTGCCATTTTTTCATCATCAGCAAAAAACACACAAAAACATAAAATAATAACTCATCCAAAAGTTTCTTAATTCTTAGAAACATGCTAACAAAGTTATGCCATTTATTAAGACCTGTCAGTTGCGCTGAAAATTTCAAAATTTGCAGTATATTGTGCTGAGCACCTAGTTAATTGGGAATGTAGCATAAATGTTTTGCCTTATACAAGATCAATGGCTTCATTTTTTTTTAAACGGTGAAACAAAAAGATATCATTTGTTTTGCATTTTTCTCTAATGAGTGCCCTTGGGTAAATGTGCATTAGAGTTCTACTTTTTCCTCTTAAGTCAGCTTGTAGTGTTTATAACCACAGTTTGAAGCTTCTGCATTGTGACAGGAAATGTAACCCAAGGCTTCAGCTCTCAAAATAAAATAAAATAAACAGTTTGGTCTGATTACATTTTGGACTCTTGTGTGAATTTCAATTTGGAAACTACTGTAAACCCCTCCATTACTGGAGACCATCAGAAAAAGAGGAACATAAGAAAATAAAGAGTGGTTAGAACCACCTCTCTCTCTCGCTCTCTCTCTCTCTCACTCTCTCTTCGAATCGTGCATTATTTCTTAGATCCCAGGCTTGTGCTACCAAATGTTTACCTCCCTCATACAGCTGGAAGACAACATTCAGACACTATAGTTGAAGCAAAGCATGGTCTTGTGGTGAAAACACGGGATGCTAAGTCCAGAGAGCAGGATTCTAGTCTCAGCTCTGCCACTGATTGTGTGGGACCCTGGAAATTCACTTAACCTCCCTTTATCTCAGCTTCCCCATATAAATAATTCAAATAAAAGTGCATCCCTTATCTCACAGAAACTTGTGATTATCTCTTCTTTTAATGTGTGTTGTACAGATCTCTGAGATCCCTTGATGAAAGGCCCCAATGAAACGGAGAGCATTAAAATAATAAAAATAACTTGGTTGAAATGTTTTCCCTGTAGTGGAATATTCATAAATATTAAATTCTTGCTTTCTAGATTTCCCTTGCACTGCCCCTTGTTAAAATGATTCTTTTGTTCTTCTCACTATGGAAATCAAAGCCTCAAATTCTACACTCGGTGATGTGAAGGGGCCTGCAGTTTCCTGGATCTTCCATAGACGTCTTCTTGAACAAAGGGATAGATCAGCTTCTCCTCAACCCTCCCTTTTCTTGCCAAAGTGATTTGAAAGTACCTGGATAAGCTTTTTTTATATGCTTCTCCACTTTATTGTCTTTCCTTTGAAAGATATCATTTGTAGGTACCTATACAAAGACATGTGTCCCTATACATAATGCATAAGCCTTATGCATCTATACATAATGCATAAGAACAAACAATGAGCCATATTCTGCTCTTCTAACATGACCCACAGTGCAAAGCCATATATAAAGCAGTTTTGAATGTGATACAGGAGGGAAGTTGCTCTAAGCTGAAAATATTAGGGGCAACTATTGTTCTGATTTATGTGCTGTGCAACCTTAAGAAAGACGTACTTTTGTGGACTTCTCTTCATCGAGGATCAGAGAGAAAAGAGAACCACCTGATAATGAAGTACCTGGTTTAATACACATGATGAATATGGTATAGATAGGTAGCTAAATATGCAAACAGTTTGCCCCTTACTATAATGTTGTGGGTCAGTACAGGTTTGAGGATGTTTTGTGATATTGTCTCCCCATTGAATTCAGTTACCACTAGGTTAGCAACCTAGTTTGTAATAGCATCTCAGAGACATTCTAGGGCAGCTTTCTTGCTGCTGCTTCTCTGATGTAGATGCTTCTCTGTCTTTCTATCACAATGAATTCCAAAGAATTAACTATTTGCATGGTACTCGAGGATTTATCACCTCTCATTCCTCCTCCCTCCCCCCCCAAATCATGGTTTGAGGTTACAGACTGACAAGAAGCTCAGACCAAGTGCCATATTGCACTATTGCATAAACATTTAGCAGGCCTGGGATGGTCACTCGCCAAGGGTGGTACCTCCACCTGGCTGCTCTGGGGAATAGCAATCTTCAGGTGCAACACCCCCCCTTACAGTATCTCCATCCTTTGTCCTCTCTGTCACTCTGTGGGCCCTATCTCACTCCAGGAGTGGAGCTTCCTCTTTGTGATTCAGCCCTCTGGTCATGTCACTGTGTGGTTTCCCCTTCCAGGGTATAGGGTCTCTCTGGATTCACTGTCCAGGCACTGGCACTCTGTCAGAGGCTGGTAGGGGAACATGGACTTGTCCACTAGTCTAGGTTCCAGCCTGGAGACCCTACAACATGCAGCCAAGATTGGCTCAGTCCCGTCTCTTACTGCTTTCTCATCCTGGACAGCTTCCTCCCAACCTCCCACAGGATCTCTTCCCCATCCTTCACTCTTCTGGGTACACACTTCCCTCAGGGGTAAATTCCTACTCTCTCCCTGGGTTACTCTCCTGCCATTTCTGATGCAAAGGGTAACTACAGACTTTTTGTCATCACAGCCCATTCTGCTGCCAGTTTCCTGGCTTTATATTAGCCCAGCCCCCACCTGCTCAGCTGAGCTTCATTTTCCAATCAGGAGTTGTTTCTCCAGCCTAACCCCCTCATGTGTCGCTTATCTCACTAACTGGTCTTTTCTCAGCTTCCTTTTCCTTTCAGGGCTGGTGTGGAGTGAACACCCCATCACACAGCGAGGTCAGTTTTCCTAACCTTTATTTTAATAAAAGATAAGGGGGTAAGTTAACAGAAGCTAATTAAAATGCCTTTCACTCACATTAAGATATTTGAAAAACAACTAGCTCAAACGTGGAATCTTTATTTGGAATCGTAATGAACAGTGACATACAAAATAGTTCCATTGCTACTTTATGTTCCCATTACCTTAATCCTGAATACCATTAATCAACTTTGTTAATTGAATCCATGGAAAGAAGTGGCAATAAAAAGCAGGATGGGTCTGTAACTCAAATATGGAGCCCATAAAATGCTGCAGTGTTGTCTTGAAAAGTCAAAAAAGAGTGACAGTGGAATGATAGCCTGCCACAGTTTGTGGTATAAAGCTATAAAATGGGAGTGGATATATAATGTATGCAGCTATTTTGATAGAGAATCCAAACAAATAGAAATAACCATATCATTCCAGCAGCATGAATAGAGAAAGTGGTCAATTTTAAATAATACTGATATTATTTATTTATTTATTGAGTGGGTTTTGGATCAGACCTCAGAGTTATGAACATGTACATTAAAATTCAGTAACAGCAAATTACTGGTGTATGGTCTTAAAAGGGACACTAACCCAGATCAAATGAAAATAAAAACAAGCTTTTAGAGCACATAGGACCAAATTATTTCCAGTGTTTTTGTTTATCAAGTACAATAGAAAAAGCTTTTTAAACAAATAAATAAGCATGCTCCTGTGGTATTTTGCAGCCCAAACTATGTAATATTGGACTAATGCATCTCAGCCCTATGAGTGAAACTGAGTAGAAATTAGAGATGGGAAAAGAGAAATACACAGAAATTTTAGTAAATTTAAAAGCATTTCCCATCTACCATGTTTTCTAACAATCCAATATATAATTTTTTTTGTTTATGTTTATTTAAATGGAACTCCCCTTAAAAAAAAGCTCTCATTTTATTTTTTCTGATTAAATAATCCCACCATCTGATTTATCAATCAAACATTATACAGTAAGAAGACAAAAACAAAAATTGGAAAAAATAACAAACAAGAAAAACTCCCTGGCTTTTGCATAAGAATCAAAAGACTGATATTTTTCCTATTTATTTATTTAGTCAGAAATATTTGAGATTTTATATATGAAATCTTAATTTGTGGGGTTAGTACAGTAATCCGTCTAGTCTGTGTCCAATAGTGCCTGAAGACAGAAGAGATGGCCACAATGACAAATTGAAAGATGTAAATCCTCCTCTGTTTCCTCTCCTCTCCACACTCCCTCACTATTATAATGCACCTATCTATACTTCCCATATCATTGAGGGAAATTGTTTTGGCTGGGCTCTACTCAGTTTCTCTAACTTTACTGAGGATTTCCCTTTAAATACTAATAACATGTGCTCTAGATAGACGGTCAAATGGCCCTTGCAGAACAAGGAGGTGGGGGTCTTCCTCAGTTTCTGCCATTGGAATGACTGCTAAGTGGACATAAAGTGGCATAACTTTCACATATGTTATGCCTTCCTTAACCATTGTGCTTCTGGATTTCATGCACCCAGGGCTGCTTAAAGAAATTCATTTCTTAGGGCCTGGGCAGCCTGCCTACCTTTTCACACACTTAATCAAACCAGACAGAGGGAACTTCAGACTTAAAAGGGAAAAGAAAAAAAATTGCTGATGGAAAAAATAACACAAGGTTGTTATTCTAAAGAGGGTTCACATTTGTTTTCAATATGGACCTTGAATATACTGTGGAAAATTGAAATGGTATGTTTCTTCGAAGGCAGCAACAACAGGAAAATGAATGGAAAGGGTGATTCAAGACTGCAGAGAATATCCGGCATACAACAGCATTTTGATATGAGTAATTTCCAAGCCATTACTTTGCTCTACTTGGTTGCATTTTTCATGGGGGTAAAATAAACCAGGCTAATAATTGCTGCAGCCGGGCTATGTTCCCCTCATTAAAACACTTTCTTTTTTTAATGAAAGCTATTTTTACCATGCGCTACAGGTAATGCCACTGTTATTTTATCCACTCCCTGACTTTTAGCATAAGCCAGAGGTTGTGGTTATCAGTAATGCCAGGAAATGAAAGGAAAGCACAGCATCTTTAGCCCAGGAGGAAAAATAACTCTCTGAAGTGAGACTTCTGGTCTGTTTCACCCTAGAGTAGAAGAATCCGTTATTTGCTAATTTCTCTTTATTTACTGTTGTATCAGATTTGCTTTAGTTAGAACAAGGCACCATTAGTAATACCATACACAGACCTCATACCAATAAAGCAGATACTAAATAAGAGCCAAATTTGTTCAGGTCAAAGACTATATGGATGTCTTTCAGTGCTTTAAAAAAAACGAGAGTCGTGTAGCACTTTAAAGACTAACAAATTTAATTTCTGCAGGCATAATCTTTTATGGTCTGTGACCCACTTTGTCAGATGCAGAGAATGGAAATCAAATAGGGAGTATATATATACAGCCAAGGGGAAGAAACAACAATTGGGGGGAAGGTGTAGGTAATAGCTGAGGCCTATTCACAACCAGGACAGGACAACGCATCATGACTCATCTTTGTATCAGCATATCATAAAACATCATAATGATGTGAGGACTCTGGAAGTTAATTCAGGACCTGTTACCAACCTACAAGATTGAGGGCTCTGAAAAATTAGACGCTTTTATCCATTTTATCAATGGATACTTTTATGGTGCTTCTGACCACCTATGTAATACAAATATATTTGTGGGTGGCTATAACTCATCCCTGATGGAGCAGTATCTGCCCTAGTATGATGCCGTATACAATTCAGCTAAAATAACATGCTGCAAAGATATTCCCCAATGTAATAGGCAGATAGTGTACCTGGAAACACTCATTTTAAAACGAGATGTGGGGAAAGGGGGATGAGGAACCACTAAGACCATAGAATCCTAGTGGATGTAAAACTTAAATGGCAAAGAAGCTATCTGAATGACACAAACCTGAGAGATCAATCCTTCTTTAGTAAAGATCAATGTCAAGTATAAAAGAAATATTAAGACTTAGCAAGGGAAGATCCAATCAAATGGATTTATTTTTTCAATCACTGGTTCAGCAAGTTCTATTTCTTTTGTTTTATCTTACCATGAAAAAGCAAGAGGTAACCACTTACCAGAGAAAAGTTTAACTAAAAATATCATCCATTCTATGGCTCTATCCTGAAATTAGATCTTCAGGGCTGACTCTTGAGCTTGCCTAGGGGTTCACTGTAATAAACAGGGCACCACACCGGCCCACTGATCTGCCCCTTTACAAGACCAGGGTTTATTTTGGGTGACATGCCATATCTGATATGTCATATTAGCTCAGTGATCCCGGTCTTATTTGTTTTTCCTGGAGGATCATTAATTTGCATAAATGTAGATGGAAGATTTTTTTTTAATGGGATAAAAGAAAGGACAAAAGTTTAATTTGGATTTTCCCACAACATTGTTAAGTAACAGGCATAGAAGGTTGGTGAATTATTTTTAAAGACTCATTTATCCATTATTCTCACCTCTTACTTCTCTTCTTGAATTATCTGTAGAAAGGTGGTGAGCCCCAAATTTATTTGTAATATTTTGTGGAAGAGTTCCTAGGAATCCTTTTTAGTATGTAGCTCATTCATGAGCAGTTTGTTGTGCATGTTCAGAATTCAAGCAGTTTTGACTGGGCATTGTCATGGTAACAGTAGCTAACTATACCTCAGTTTTGGTCTGAGTACACCCACTTCAGAACTTGACATCTAGTTCCTTCCTGTGTCTGGCTGGGATTTCAAAATTCTCCCATGTTTTGACTGAGATCATGGTCACTTTGTTCTATATATGCCAGCCACTTAATGCCATACAGCTCTGAATGGGTTTGAGGCGCCTCTGTTTCCTCCCTTCTGGGATGAAATGGCCAGTGAATAATACTGCCAAACATCCATGTTCTTGAAGGAAAACAACGTACATTTATTTAAGGGTAGGAACAAAGCATTAGAGAAAAAGGATTATAAAACAACCAATGTGTAGGCATGTCTATCTTACTTAAAGCACTCCTATCCCATAATGGAGATGAGGGCACACTTATCTTCTTCAGAGATTCTGGTGGGTTCCTTTATCTGACTGAATCTTTACCCTGTCCCTGCTCTCCTTTCCATCCCCTAAACATCCTTTGCTTTGTCAAAGGTGGGTGTGCGTCTAGTGATGATATCCCAAATTTCCAATAACCAGTTCTATAAAGGCAGGTGATATTTAAGAACCTATTCTGAATAGGTTCTTAAACATCATGCACACAGCACCCGACACACTGAACCCCAACAACCCAGCACCCAGAACTTCAGAGTATCCTCCGCCGTGAAATTGACTCTCCCTGGTCAATTTCGGCGGCGGGGAGAATGGCAGGAGACACTCTCCACTGGGAAATTGACTCACCCGCCGCTAACAACCGGTTTGCTACTCCGCCTTTACATTGAATCTCCCGGTGCTAAGAACCGGTTCGCTGCATTTTTTCAATTTTAAGAAGTTTAAGTGGATATCATCACTGTGTGCGTCCCACACCCCTTCTATCACAGTCAAACAGTTCTGTAGGCTGTGTGGGAGGGGAGGGAAGGGTTACAAGGGTCAGAGCTAATAATTTTGGTATTGTCCCTTAACAGCCCTTATGTGGAAGCTGGTAGATGACCATTATTAGCCATATCTTCTATTAGCTTTCCATTCTAAAATAGGATCATTAGGAAAAGGTGTATGCTTACCCTGTCTTAGCTAAGAGGTGATAATTAACATGACATAGAATCCCGAAGAAGATTTGCAGTTTTAATTAGTTCGGGCCAGAAAATATTAATTCCATTTAATAAAAAATGGAGATGTAAATGTTTGTTTTCATTCCTATGTAAAAATGTTTTACCATTCCTAGTTTTTACATATTAGCAGGCTGAGATAAACCCTAAGCTCCACCCTAATAGTACTTCGACTCATTATATTGTTTGCAAGCTACAAACTGTCTGGTCTTCAGAAGGATTTTACCATATTAGATAACACATGGTAAAAATCAGCTTCTTTGCCTTGTGAAGATGTACCTACGTGGAAAAAAGACATATTTCAAAATGTGTCCAGGGAAAAAACATGACAATGACAGGCCAATATACAGAATTAACGATCACTAAAGAATCGTATTTGAGGCAGGCACATAGAACAAATGGTATTGCTTCTGTTTCCTGACTGGATAAGCTTAGTTCTTAGAAACTGATTTTAGTGTGAGTAATCAAGATTGTGAATTTGAGATTTACTTTCCACAAATAGCCTTCAACATCTGCTGAAAATTTGCTTTTATCACTGGGTTTGTGCCAGAAAACTTGTTCACAGAATATTCATCGGGAATGAATGAAAAAGGGATATGAACACAGTCAAAGTGAATTAATTTCCAACTTTGAACAAATATTCTTGAAAGGTTTTTGTTGTGTTTGCCCTGCTGTAACAGAAATATAAGAACTGACTTCCCCTATAAAGCATCTAAATGTACTTTGATAGAATGACTCATGTAAGTATGGTTAGCAGGATTGAGCCCTAAAAGATTTGTGGCCAAGGAAATATGGGGCTTGTTCCCATTTAAATCACTGGGAATTTTGCCATTAGCTTCAATGGAAGCAGGAGCAGGACCATAATACTTAACACTTTTCATCTTCACAGCCTTTTACAAGTATTGGAACAGATTTCCTGCAATGTTCTGTACCCTTTGTATCACCAGTACTCTGACAGTGCCTATTTGCCCTTGTAAAAACTCTCCTCAACAGAGAATCTGAGCCATTAACTAAATTCTTACAGCATGCCTGGAAGGAGAGTCTTAGACAGTATTGCAAAAAAGGAAAGGGGCAGAGAAGGGTTATGAGAATTCCCGAGAATCACAGAAGAAGTCAGTGTTGGAACAAGGGTTAGAAGAATTCGAGAGATCCTGACTCCTATCATATTAGCTCTCTGCCCTGTCCTTCCTTCTCAAAGGCTGTACACAGATGTGCAGTTCCAGAGGTCCTGTATCATTCTGAACCCAGAGGTTCTTAATCAATATTTAGTCTCTCCTTACTCCCATTAATGTCCTTTGGCCTTTGCCAGAGTAAAGGGTAAGTGAAAACTGCCAGATGACCTCAGGATTTGGCAGATCTTGCAGATCTTTCCTGAACCTATCTGTATTTTTATATTCAGGATTTTAAAGTATTTAGTCATTTCCCCTAACAGTTCATGTTCCAATTTTTAAGTATGTGTAGAACATAAGAATTGCCTTACAGGATAGAGCAATATTCCACCTAGCCCAGTATCCTATCTTCCAACAATGAGCAGCACCAGATGCTTCAGAGAATGAACAGAGCAGGGCAAGTTATTGACTGATCCATCCCCTGTCATTCAGTCCCAGCTTCTGGCAGTCAGATGTTTAGCGACACCAGGAGTATGGTGTTGTATCCCGGACCATCTTAGCTAATAGTCACTGATGGCCCTATCCTCTATGATTTATTCTTTTTTGAACCCAGTTATACTTTGGTATTCCCCTGGCAACAAGTCCCACAGATTGACTACTTCCTTATATTTGTTTTAAACATCTTGCCTATTAATTTCATTGGGTGACTCCTGGTTCTTGTGTTTTGTGAAGAGATTAATAACACTAATATATTCACTTTCTCCACACCGTTCATGATTTTATAGACCTCTATCATAACCCCCTTAGTCATCTCTTTTCTAAAATGACCAATCCCAGCCCTTTTATTCTATCCTCAGATGGAAGCTGTTGCATATCCCCTAATAATTTTATTGCACTTCTGTGTTGTTGGTTTTTTTTTCCAATTCTAATATATCTTTTTGGAAATGGGATGACCAGAACTGCATGCACTATCTGAAGGGTGGGCATACCATGGATTGATATAGTGGTATTATTATAGTTTCTATTTATCTATCCCTTTCCTAATGGTTCCTAACATTCTGATTTTGACTGCAACTGCACATTTAGCAAGTATTTTTAGAGAACTTACCTCTGTTATTCCAAGATCTTGAATTGTGACAGCTAATTTAGACCCCATATTTTTGTATATATAGCTGGAATTATATTTTCTGGTATGCATTACTTTGCATATATCAACACTGAATTTCATGTACCATTTTGTTGCCCAACTACCCCATTCTGTGAGATCCCTTTGTAACTCTTCACAGTGAGCTTTGGACTTAACTATCCTGAGTAATTTTGTATATCTGTGAACTTTGCCACTTCACTATTTACCCCATTTTCCAGATCATTTATAAATGTTGAACAGCACTGATCCTGGTACAGATCCTTAGGGAACCCCACTATTTACCTCTCTCCACTGTGAAAATAGACCATTTATTCCTATCCTTTATTTCTTTTCAACTAGTTATTGATGCATGAGAGGACCTTCCCTTTTATCCCATGACTGCTTAGTTTGCTTAAGAGTCTTTGGTGAAGGACCTTGTGAAAGGCTTTCTGAAAGTCAAGTACACTATATCGGCTGGATCACGCTTGTCCACATGTTTGTTGACACCCTCAGAGATGTCTAACAGACTGGTGTGGCATGATTTCCCTTTGCAAAAGCTGTGTTTACTCTTCCCCAACAATTTGGGTACTTATGTGTCTCATAATTCTGTTGTTTACTATAGTTTCAACCTATTTGCCTGAAGTTAGTTTTACTGGCTTTTAATTGCCAGGTTTGCTGTGGAACCTTTTAAAAAAATGGATTACATTAGCTATCCACCAAGTATCTGGTACAGAGGCTGATTGAAGCAATAGGCTAGTGGTAGTTCTGCACTTTTATATTTGAGTTCCTTCAGAACTGTTGGATAAATACCACCTGGTCCTGGTGAATTATTACTGTTTAATGGATCAATTTGTTTCAAAACCTCTACTCACATCAGTCTGGGATAGTTCCTCTTATTTATCATCTAAAGCTCCCTCAAATTGCGTTCATTAACATTCCTAATTGTGGATACTAGATGTGAGAATGACTGGTGTATCCTCCCTGTGGAAATGATTGCAAGACAGGGACTGGGACAACTACCTTGTTTCTGTGACTCTAATACACAGCATAATAGCCATCAGTACAATTCTTTTCTGCAGATGCCTCCTGTTTCACACTGTGGACAGTACATTTTCCCCCTTCGTAATTGTGCAACGGCCGTACTGCAGAGGGTAACGCAGGTGGAAATCGCTTTCAGCTATTCAAGCTTGTCCTGAGTCCATGGGGGCTGACTGATGTCATGTTTGAGTGCCTCAGGAAGGATGATTCTTTGTGCATGAATCCTCACCCTCTTAATGTGTGATATGTCCTTTCAGTTCAAGCTCTACTCACTCATTCGATTTTTCTCCTCTGTTCATAAAATCATCATTCTCCATACAGCTTTCCCCATCCCACTCGATTACATGCCTATTTCTTTTTTTCTTCCTCACATTCTTCATCTTTGTCCTCATGGGTGTGTTTATTACTGGCATTCTCCTGCCACAGTATCAGCAAAAGGCACACGATGAGATTAAATCTGGGGACTGCACAGCATGACATCTTGTGTAATCTGCAACATTTAAGGTGTTCCCCAACCTATCAAAACAATGGCTCAGATTGTGCTTTCCCTTGCAACTGATGTCATTGATGCCAATGGAGTTATTGCTGATTTGCACCAATGGAAGTGAGAGCACAGTTTGGACCTAGTATCTGCAGTCTGTCTTCTGATCATGCTATGAGATGCCTGCTACACGACAGTGATAAAGGATCACAAAATCCCTTTCCTCCACTACTGAACAAGGAACATTGCTGGAATGTAAAAAAACAGCATTATCCATAAGGCTTGTGTAGAAGGGCACCTCGGCTGGCCCCCAGACTGGGAGCCGAGGGAGGGACTGCTGGGAGCCGAGCAGTAGACCAGCAGGGCCCCCAGACTGGGAGCCGAGGGAGGGACTGCTGGGAGCAGAGCAGTAGACCAGCAGGGCGAGGGACCCAGTAAATCTGCCCGGCAACAAGCCGGGATTGGTCCAGCACGCCGGGCCGCCTGTCAACTCATAGACTCATAGACTCATAGGTCAGAAGGGACCAATATGA